>JAQRGA010002600.1:0-10143 GCA_029237695.1 Conchocele bisecta
TTGCATTTACAATATTAAACCGGCAATTATGTCGCCGGTATAAGTCTCAAATTTATGTAATGAAGCGACTAAATAGGATCAATAGGATCGTAGAAACACTACCGAAATATTATCAAACTAATTTTATAAAACAGTTTAAAATCAAAGATTCGTTTACGGATATGCGTTTCTACAATATCGCTTTTAACGAAGAAATTGGAAAATTATTAGAAGAAATTGGAAATTATTGAACAGAAAAAAAACAACTATTAGAGAAAATGGATAATACAATACAATTGGAATTGAAAATTTTTAATAACTGTGTTGAAGAAATTTATGAATCTTATGGGGTTATAATCCTGTATATAAATTCTATAAAATGAGAACACTAGGCGATATCGAATATATGAAATACCAGCGTAATTTATTACGCTCCGATAAAAACGTTGCATTTACAATATTATACCGGCAATTATGTCAACCATACAAGAGGCAAATACAAACATTAAGACGGATAATGCGTATCGGATATGAAACTAAGGAGTATTATATAAAATTGTTAAAACCCAACGATTTATTTACGAATATACATTTCTACGATATCGCTTATAAAGAAATTATTATTGAACAGCAATGTTGATGCTAAGACAAATAACATCTCCCTGAAACCGCGTGTCCATTTATCCCCATGAACCTGCTAAGGTCAAAGATCGTGTCATGACACCGGCCGGAGTTGTCTGCCCATTTCAAGCGGTCGGACTCCGAACGTGGTGGATGTCGTGACTGCTATAGTCACAAATGTACACCGAACCATCGGGGTGTAGAGTCGTCCCATGTGGGGCAACAAACGCCGGATTGTCGTAAACACTCAACACTGTACCATCTATGGCCATACACGTCACGGCTTTACTGCCAGGCTGTGAGGCGTACATTACTCTCTCAATAGAGTTTACCGAAAAGTAGTATGGCATGTTCACACGACCCGTCTGTACGGTTCTCAGTCTCCTGCCTGCGAAGTCTAGAATAAAGAACTTGGTGTCATAGGTAGTAGCGATAAGTTGTTGGTGGAAACATGCCACATGGACATACGGTACATCCGTGTTTATTGTGCGACCTAGTCTGACTTTCTCTCCGATTCTTCTCCAAATTGCGGCTGCTGTATTGATATTATGGTAACTACAATCTTAGAATCCCCGAATATAGCGACGTCCCATGGACAGCTCGACACCTTTACATCGTGACGCATGACATGATTTGAGTGGAACAATTTGATTCTCCGATTCCGATTGTCTGCCATAATGATCCTGCCATCTGGGAATATTCGCAGTCCGGAGATAGAGCACACACATGTATCCGATGGTGAATGGACACATACCTCCCCACACAGTTCTAGGCCCGTGCCCGACCGTTCACACACTGTATTCTCCATTTTGTTACAGCTAGTATAGGAATGAATGGCCTTTTTGTGGAATTTATCGGGATATAAACTTGGAAAAGTCGCGGGAATACTGGACGAAGGCCGGAAGGCCTTCGTCCAGTATTCCCGCGACTTTTCTTTTCCAAGTTTATATCCCCGATAAATTCCACAAAAAGGCCTTCGTCCAGTATTCCCCGCGACTTTTCCAAGTTTATATCCCGATAAATTCCACAAAAAGGCCATTCATTCCTTATAATTCCAGCATTTGAAATAAATTAATCAAGAAAATGTGTTTATCTTGACAGACGGCAGCCATTTGTTTACATTGACAGCACTGACAGCGCACCTATATAAATTAGTTCGGCATGGGAGATTACTGGGATATAAATTTATGACAGAGACTTGCTACGGGCCAATCAAATGTTAGGGAATTGTGTAAATATTTTTGTGCTGGAATTATATACGGGTAAACGTAGGTTGTACGTTGTTGCCAGTGTTCGATCGCTCCATTAGTGTATCAGTTGTAAGCTGGTTGCAGGGTAAAACCAGACACGAAGGCACTCGTCACGTGGTCTAACAAGGTGATAGTCCAGTAACAGCTTGATCTCATGGTTCGTCATCCTGTAATGGGCAACAACCATAGTGTACATACGACCAGTTAAGGTGCGTCACTTCGAGGTAAATTTCTTATTTCTCCATCAAAAATAGCAAGTTGGGAGTGCTTTAGAATCGTCTCAATGAGACGATTCTAAAAGACTCCAAACTTGCCATTTTTGATGAAGAAATAACAAAATTTCGCCCCAAGATGGTCAAATTACGCACCTTAACTGGAGCTCTGCATACGACCAACCTTTGAAATCGATGAACAATAATCGGACAGGGGACTTCCATCAATCATAGAGTACACAGGTCAGATTTTAACCCTTCCTACGCTGTTGGCGGAAATTGCCGTCTGCTGTTTTCATTTTTGCTTTAATTATTAACAAAAACTGGTTTTGACAGCACATGAGAATCGTCTCCATTGGAGACGATTCTCATGTGCTGTCAAAACCAGGTTTTCGTCGAGAAATATTGAAATAAAACATTTCCAGCAGACGACAACATTTAAATCGGCGTAGTAAGGGTTAATCACCATAAGTAAACTACAATCAGGTATAGACTGTCGTAATACATTTCGATATTTATAACTGAATCAATTTGGCATAGCCATGGCTGTATAATTTATTATATAAAATAATACTGTTGCCCAGTGACCGTTCGAAGTCGGTACCCGTGCCTTAACGTGTACATGTATCGCTGTGCATGGTTTTCAAAACAAAATTTGTCGCACCCGCTTGCGGACAGCGCGATATAATGGGCATATTGGTGTACATCATGTGTTAAGGTATTACGATGTTTGTGGTGATTATATACAAGGTGCAATGCTGAAAATGTATTGTAATAAAGCTCTTGACGAGTTTCAAGCCTACGTGTTTTTGTGCCTTATCTGCAGCAAAGCGATAGTCAGTAGTAACCATGAATCTGTAGATGAGATTACGTCACTACTCGTGGTTTTCCGACAGATACGCAATACATCTACAACCAAGTTCAATTTAGCATGACATTTCTTGTAGTTGATGTCTACGATATCGGAAACTGACATTCAAATGTGATAATTAGACGACATCGAATGCTTATGACAAGTGACAAGTTGCGACCGTATTCATACAACATCAATTGAAATATTTCAACTGTTTTTGTGAAATGCACCTTCGGATCCGAAGTATCAACTGATACACAACCGATGCAGAGTCTGTGATAAGTTGGGCTAGAACGGTTAGTGGATCATATTTATTTGCGTACTTGTGAACAGATTTGGGTGTTCAGCAGAGCTCCAGATAAGGTGCGTATTTGCGTAAATACCCAATTAAAATTACCAAAAACCCAATTGAAATCAGAAGTAGTGAGTATCAAAAAGCAATGAAAAATTTGTGGCATCTTTATCATGCTACAGAAAAACAATAAACAGAACCACACATATAGCATATTTCTTATTTTTCCATGACATCTTGGTATTTCATTAGAATTGTCCTCCAAGGAGACAATTCTAATGAAATACCAATATGTGTTTTCATTTAGAAGCAAACTATTCAATGAGTACGGTCTGCTGATGTGTAAACAGTTGTGGATTCTATTTTACACAATTAACATTTTGAAATACCCAATTGCTTCAGAAATGATGGAGTGACAATACTCAATTACTAATTCCTTATCTGGAGCCCTGTGTTCAGTATTCAAATGATACTCGCTCATTTCCGTAGATGAGATCAATGGTAATGGGAGAGAGCATGGTAGATCAGCGAGATATAGCTGTCGTATAGTTGCTGGTAATTTGGACAAAATAGAAGATAATTTACTGTTTCCATAGACTCCACGTTGCGACGTGTATAATTCAATATGCATGATCACGTGGTTACACCAACACAATCAATGGTTGGAAGTGTTGAAAGCGCGCCCACCGCAAAGTAAGTATTATTTGATATTTTCCTTAATAGGCCACGGACTTTGATGAAATATGGCGCAGCAAACGCGTCTTAATGAGCTGCATTTTGGTGGTCCCGGGAGTTCGGCACATACGTATGTCGTTTTTTGCGAAGAATCGATTTCCGGAAATCGATTCTTCGCAAAATCGACAGAAGTTTGAGCCAAAGTACCGAGACCACCAAATGCAGCTTAACAATACGCGTTTGATGCGCCATATATCATCAAAATCCGTTACATAATAACATAATTATAAATTAATACGTACTTTGAATCGGCGGGCTTCGGTAAGTTTCAGTATTTGTTGTTGTTGTTGTAACCACGTGATCATACACCTCGTAATTAATCTCGAATAGTTCCGGTGGGAGATCAGGTAGTAATTATTGCATTGTATTTATTTATGTACATGTATTTGAATGTTTATTCGGTGTGTGTGTGCTTAGAGCGTTTTAAAAACCAGAACGTAAAAAGGTGCAGTCAGTGTGTACAGTGGAACCTCTCCAAACCTGACACCCTGGGGGACTCGATGAAACCTATCTAAATTACCTATAGTAGATAGGGCATGCACCCCCCCCCCCAACACTGTTTGACCAGGCTCATTGTAACACTAGAATATCGTCAACACATCCAATTGTACATAGGTATATGCTGTGTTGTTCGCGGCACCCATTATAGTGAAATGGCTCACCTGTAAGTTGGGTCGCTACCCAATCCGTGTCGACCGGGGATAACGTCCAATAAAGGTAAACAGTTACACAGTTCGTGTTGTGGACATTACACGTTGTTACGACGCGGAATATCGGGTTATGTTGACATACCTAACACAACAGCTAGACACTTTAACCCTTAGAATGCGGGAACCGAAAATAGTCGTCTGCTGATAATTCCATTGGAAATGATTCTAAAGTGCTGCCAAACCAAGTTTTTGATGAGAAAAATGGAAAATAAAAAATATTCAGCAGACGACACAAATTAATTCAGCATTGTAAGGGTTAAAGGACATAGACCGATATTTAAAGCTCATATAGCTGTAGCTAAGTTCTTGTCTATGGTCAAGGCGCGCGGGGAGATCTCTGTACGTGTCTCGTTGCGAAAGGTTTGTAAGTTGCTTCTTATATTAAACGTACGTATTAAATGCACACGTTCTTCTGAAATAATCTTGCAAATTCTCGTTAAAATTGTTATCTTCAATATATATGCATGTACCAACTGGTAAACTTCTATTTTAATTATAAATTTTGAAACAAAGCGTTATACCTCATCATTTCTTTAAGTAATAATACAACTAAAACAGAATGGCGACACTTCCTAGATGGCGCGATATATAGTCATTAAAGGTACATGCCCACTCAGTAGGCACATACTGTTCTTTGTAGGAATTAAATAAGTGTATACTTGTGTCACTATTACACCAGTTTTAAAGATTACGAGTGGCCGCTATACAGGTAAAATCATTTAGTAATATTTATTTTACTGATAGTGACGCGCGTTTGTTTCAGGCTATTTTCATATGCAAATGAGGCATGGTATTTTTTAATTATGTATACTAATTAAATGCGTCACCTGAAAAAAAATAATATTATTTTCGACAGATTATAAAGAATGATCATTGCACATCAAAAAATAAATACAGAGAATAAATAGTGATGTCCGTTAACATTTTAAGTGAACATGGTATCAGTGTGGAAAGTTTACGTCTGATAAACTGTATAATAATGCCAATCAATCGTGGGTTAATGATGAATGAATGTTTAAGTTGCCAGAAAATGTCTCAGATGATGTCTCTGGTATAAAGAACATGTGCTTGCATACACATTTAAGTATGGAGCCATGATGTATCAGCAACATGTTTAGAGTAAAACCATATACAGTGCAACCTCTCTACAACAGCCACCCATGGGAAGACGCAAAAGTGGCTGTTATAGAGAGGTGGCTGTTGTAGGGAGGTTAATGCTGAATTAAATTTTATCGTCCGCTGTTTATTTATTTTCTTCAATAATTCTCAATAAAAACATGTTTTGACAGCATTTTAGAATCATTTCCAATGGAAATTAAAATGCTGTCAAAACATGTTTTTTTATTGAGAAAGAATGCAAAATCAACATCAGACGACAATTTTTCATGCTCAGCAGTCTAAGGGTTAGATATAGAGGAAATCATCCATTTGGGATATAAAATAGCGGCTGTTACAGAGAGGGTGTTGTTGTGGAGAGGTGGCCGTTCGGGGAGGTTCGACTGTACCACTCTAGTCTCATATACCACTGCATATCACTACATTGTGTTCCTGAAGCGAATGTGCGATTTGTGGCTGTTGTGTTGTTTCTATTGGTGCTTTCGTTCTCTTTCCATTAATTGAAATTGAGGTCACTAGTCATGGTCCACCACATGTATATCTGTGACTGTGTCTGGATAAATGGGGCTTGTGGGACTGGTGACTATAGTGTAGCTCATGTTTAAATAGCACACTCATGTAGCCTGATACCGTTCTATATTGTTTGTTAGAAGCATGACGGGTATTTCATTGATGAAATGACGAACAGTGTAGATCCTGGTCAGACTGTGCGGATCCACAGGTTGAGCTAGATCTACACAGGTCGAAAAACAATAAACACAATTTTCCAGTCACTGCCACCATTAAGATCTGTATAATTGCTATTTCAGCACAACGATCCATGACTCAACTATGCGCGTTTCCACTAGTGCTTTTACATTGTGTGTCGTATATCAAGTCTGAACATTGCAGGTGCGGATCCAGGCGGGCGCGTGTCCGGCGCACGCCCCTTCTAATATTGGTCGAGTTTACATTTTAACCCATTTTGTACGTGGAAATATCTGATTAGTTCCTTATTTCTCACCCAAAGTGTATGTTGTTACCACTCAGTTGAACCGTCTCGTCGAGACGGTTCAACTGAGTGGTAACAACATATACTTGTGATGAGAAAATGTAGAGAATAATCTGAATGTTATGAAAGTTGACGTTCATATGTGTCTCATTTGAAATTCATGCACACTCTAGAAATAAATCCTGGACCCGCCCCTGCAATGTTCAACAGCCTTGCAGAAACTATGGCCGCCTCCTCTCTACAAATACCCACATGTAACGTCAAAGACTGTGGCCGGTCGGGAGTCCGTGTAGAGCTATGTGACGAGATTAATGCTCGGTCATCAACTGACCGCACCACGTGCTACATAACGGGATTGGAAATATTGCCCGATGGTAGGCTCATAGTTACCGACGTCACGAATTCGAATGTCAAGTTGTTTGATGCCAGTAACGAGATTTGCGACGTCGCTAAATTATCCGGTTACCCATACTGTCTCACTCTCGCCGGAGGTAACGAATTTGTGACGATGATTACTGGATATCGGCTTCAGTTCGGCAACGTGATTGGACGGACCCTAAAACTGGGGAAGCGACTCCAGGTAGATGACCAATGTTATAACGTTGCATATTGTCAAAACCGGCTGATCGTGTCAGGCGCCTTCAAAATTATGATTCTATTAATGGACGGTCGCCCTTTAGTGGAATCGGACACTAAACCTAAAATGGGCACGCACTATATCGCGGCAAACGAACGCGAAGCCGTGTTTTATGCGACGAACAACATCAGCGGCGCGGTAATCTGCATATCAATGGACGGAACATTGGTGAGCGAATACAGGCAATGTGACACCACCAAGTCGTCCCACCGCGGGTTGGCTGTGCACCCTGACGGCTCCGTCTATATATGTGACTCGTTTGGGACATCCCATATCCAACGTTTTACGTCACAGTGTACACAACTGGAGCCGATATGCAATGTAGAGATTAAATGCCCGGAAAGGATCTGCTTTAACCGCCGCGGGGATAGAATGTACATACCAACATGGATGAATGACACAATTAAAGTATTTAACATGTACGATTAATTACCAAAACAAAATATCCAAATGCAGTCATGTGGTGATAGACCACGATTCTACCAGAGGTGGTTAATTGATTATGATGTGTACCCTTCTTGTGGCACAGGGGCGGATCTAGAGGGGGTCCGGGTTTTGCCCCCCCCCCCCCCCCCCCGTTCAGCCACGGAGTTTACATAGATCACAGCTTACCACCAGTTAGAGTCTGAATTTAAATGCCGTAAAACACAGGAAATTGCATTTCTGTACATCTAGATGCAAGTCTTTATGCAGATACTCATACCAATACAAATGCACACACACCTGTAATATGCAAATAATATACCAATTTTGACGTAGCACATGTATATTTATGTCTATACACAGGTGTGTAGAAGTCAAATTATACATGTAAACACCAACATGTGATTGTTATGTTTTAACGACAGCATATGACGTGATTTCCTTGCTGGTATCATCTGCATAAAGACTTAATGAACACATATGTAAGGTTTACTTGTGTAAGTAGCTATTGGTTTATGAGTAGGACTTTTTATTAGATTTCCATAGACTTTACATGGGGCCACAAGAAGGGTACAACAACCTTAAACATGTCAAAGTGGATTCTATTTACCATCGGCGTCACCAACATTTTTGAAAAGGGGGTTCAACTTTCAGCTGTAAAGCAATCAAAATCTGTAAGCGGTCCGAATGACCCCTTGCATATTTCGGATGCTTCACAGCCACGGAAAATGTTTGCTTTTAGAAGCCAAATGCCGCATTTGTGTATGTTTAGACATCAACTAGTGCATTGGCAATGAATTTTGGGTCAATTTAAGAAGCGTATTTCTGTTTTGTTGAATAATATAATGTTAACTCAATAATGCACTGAATCGCGGCCCTCATTTATTTAAACATATTTCTGCTGGCTGGAAAAAAGGGGTGCGTACGAACCCATCGAATCGCCCTTGACGACGCCCTTGTTTACAATTGTTAAGTAACGTGACGTTTACATCAGAAGTGTATTATCATTAATGATAGTCAATACCAAAGTTGTTATACACATTATAATATATATAATGTTCTTTATAATCTTACTTTATTGGCACGCGTTCGATCGTATAGTGGAGTTAGCCTACGTCTCAGAGCCCCGGGTCAGCACACGAACACAGACTACCAAACGGCGCCGCAAGGCGACCCAGCGTGGGTCCAGCCGTCCTGCCACCCAATTTGACTGTATCTCGCTAGCAAGCAATATGTACACGACGATACCCATCTCCGGGAAGCCCGTTATATAGAGAATAATAGGTTAGTGCCGTGAATGATAAAAAATATCTGGAAAGGCTTAGGAAACGGGATAGGCGAGGCTCTGCTGAGCACATCCCGTTTCCGTGGGCGAGGCTCTGCCGAGCACATCCCGTTTCCGTGCCGCGCCATATATTTTCCCATTCACGGCACTAACCTACTATTCTATTTACCCCGTAAACACATACACATGACACATACATGACAATGCAAGCAGGATGACAGACAGTGGACATGCATAATTAGTGTATGTGTACACTAAATAGCAGTTTTGTAAATACAAAGTTGCAATGAGAGAGAGAGAGAGAGAGAGAGAGAGAGAGAGTATAGTATATGGAAAATTCGGAAAACACTTGACGTAACAAAAGGGTATGGTGAAATGTTGTCAATCGCCAAAGTATGCAAGAAAAGGTCCACTACTGATCAGACATACGTACGCCTGCGTATATCTATCATGCTCGTTGTGCTAAGCAACCGCTGGCTTGTGATAATACATGTCCTACAACCACTAGGTCAGAAAAACCGGCTATTGTTCATTAACGTCTATTGTGCACATGTGAAAATAAGGGTGATGCAGCACGAATAACTCATTTTAAATACATTTTAAATGGTCAACAAAATGCGTGTATTTCAACTCATATTGTTCAACGTTTAACAAAAACACTAGCTCTATATTACAGTTATTAAGTAAGATGATGTGCAATATATATAATGGATTAGAGAAAATTGTTTCTGTTTAACAACTTACTGTCGCATGTCCGTTTATGACCTATTTTGGGTGACCTATTTTGGGTGACCTACTCAGACGCCTTTTGACTGATTAAACATGCAATTCGATCTTCGTCATACGTGCATGTTCGATTTCCTGAGATATTCCTTACATGGTCAATTCACAGGCCTTTTGGCAAACAAAATATCGAATATTAGTAAGACCATGAAGTCAGTCGACCGATATAGTGAAACCTCTCTAAACCGAACACCCTGGGAGGTCCTCAGGGTGTCCGGTTTAGAGAGGCTTGACTGTAATTCTGACATATGAGCAC
>JAQRGA010002601.1:0-14065 GCA_029237695.1 Conchocele bisecta
GTTTTTGTTATGTTTTTTGGTTAAGTTTTTTGGTTAAAGTTTTTGTTTAAGTTTTTTGGTTAAGTTTTTTGGTTAAAGTTTTTCATTATACTATACTCTGCAACTGCTTTGTCCATTACCTTGAAACTTCACATGGTGTTTATTATCATCTATATTTTCATTCTACCCCCCTCCCGTGCAGACCTGTGCCCAATGTCAAGGTCAAATTACATTTGAAGTTTCTGGTTAAGTTTTTTGGTTAAAGTTTTTGGTTAAGTTTTTAGCCAGGTTTTTTGAGAAAAAAATCCAGGCTATTGGATTGGCGAAAGCCGGGCGGAGCGGGCGGGCGGCGGGCGGGCGGGCGGGCGGGCGGGCGGCGGGCGGGCGGGCGGCGGGCGGCGTCCACAATCAATGTTAAGTTTTCGTGTTTGAGTCCATTTCTTTGTTACTGTACCACCTAGGACCACCAAACTTTCACAGCTTCATAATCAAGGGGTGCCCACCACATATCACTATCCAACATGTTGCTTTTTTTTTAACTTCACCCATTTTTTCCGCGTAATCGACTTAGCCATTTTCAATGTTAAGTTTTCGCGTTTACAATGTTAAGTTTTCGTGTTTAAGTCCATTTCTTTACGTACTGTACCACCTAGGACCACCAAACTTTCACAGCTTCATAATCAAGGGTGGGGGCCCACCAAATATCACTATACAACATGTTACTTTTTTTTTTAACTTCACCCATTTTTTCCGCGCAGTCGACTTAGCCATTTTCAATGTTAAGTTTTCGCGTTTACAATGTTAAGTATTTTCGTGTTTAAGTCCATTTCTTTGGTACTGTACCACCTAGGACCACCAAACTTTCACAGCTTCATAATCAAGGGGTACCCACCACATATCACTATCCAACATGTGACCATTTTTTTACCTTCACCTATTATTTCTACGTAATTGACTTAGCCATTTTCAACGTTAACTTTTTAACGTACGTCTGGTTCGAGTTTTTTGGTTAAAACTTTTTCGTTATACTATATCTCTGCAACTGCTTCGCCCATTACCTTGAAACTTCACATGGGTGTTTATCATCATCCATATTTTCATTCTAACCCCCAACCGTGCGGCCCCTGTGCCCAATGTCAAGGTCAAATTACTTTGAATTTTTTTGTTAAAGTTTTTTTGTGTACTATATCTCTGCAACTGCTTCACCCAATACCTTGATACTTCACATGGGTGTTTATCATCATTGTCGCACCTGCTTGCGGAAAGCGCGATCCTGTGCCCAATGTCAAGGTCAAATTACTTTGAATTTTTTGTTAAAGTTTTTTCGTGTACTATATCTCTGCAACTGCTTCACCCAATACCTTGATACTTCACATGGGTGTTTATCATCATTGTCGCACCTGCTTGCGGAAAGCGCGATCCTGTGCCCAATGTCAAGGTCAAATTACTTTGAATTTTTTTGTTAAAGTTTTTTCGTGTACTATATCTCTGCAACTGCTTCACCCAATACCTTCATACTTCACATGGGTGCTTATCATCATTGTCGCACCTGCTTGCGGAAGGAAAGCGCGATCCTGTGCCCAATGTCAAGGTCAAATTACTTTGAATTTTTTTGTTAAAGTTGTTTTTTCGTGTACTATATCTCTGCAACTGCTTCATTCACCCAATACCTTGATACTTCACATGGGTGTTTATCATCATTGTCGCACCTGCTTGCGGAAAGCGCGATCCTGTGCCCAATGTCAAGGTCAAATTACTTCGAATTTTTTTGTTAAACTTTTTTCGTGTACTATATCTCTGCAACTGCTTCACCCAATACCTTGATACTTCACATGGGTGTTTATCATCATTGTCGCACCTGCTTGCGGAAGCGCGATCCTGTGCCCAATGTCAAGGTCAAATACTTTGAATTTTTTTGTTAATGTTTTTTTCGTGTACTATATCTCTGCAACTGCTTCACCCAATACCTTGATACTTCACATGGGTGCTTATCATCATTGTCGCACCTGCTTGCGGAAAGCGCGATCATGTGCCCAATGTCAAGGTCAAATTACTTTGAATTTTTTTGTTAAAGTTTTTTCGTGTACTATATCTCTGCAACTGCTTCACCCAATACCTTGATACTTCACATGGGTGCTTATCATCATTGTCGCACCTGCTTGCGGAAAGCGCGATCCTGTGCCCAATGTCAAGGTCAAATTACTTTGAATGTTTTTGTTAAAGGTTTTTTTTGTGTACTATATCTCTGCAACTGCTTCACCCAATACCTTGATACTTCACATGGGTGTTTATCATCATTGTCACACCTGCTTGTGGAAAGCGCGATATCGTCAGCATTTTGGCATACGTCCGTCCGTTCGTCTGTGCGTGTGTCCGGTTAAAGTTTTTTGGTTAAAGTTTTTCCATCTACTATATCTATTTTTTTAGTGTCCATGCCTCGCCCCAAGGCGCGACATGCAGGCCACGGCAATCTAGTCTACAAAAAGTGGGTATAATTATGTTATCCAAGTGTCTATGCTTGGAAAAAACCTGGCCTTCGTGGCTTTGCCTCGTTTCTTGTTTGGTTAAGTTTTTTGGTTAAAGCTTTTGGTTAAGTTTTTTGGTTAAAGTTTTTCGTTATACCATATTTTTTTAGTGTCCATGCCTCGCCACAAGGCGCGACATGCAGGCCGCGGCCATCTAGTTGGGTTAAAGTTTTTTGTTATACTATATTTCTGCAACTGCTTTGCCCATTACCTTCAAACTATATTTTCATTCTACCCCCCTCCCGTGCGGCCCCTGTGCCCAATGTCAAGGTCAAATTACTTTGAAGTTTTTGGTTAAGTTCTTTGGTTAAAGTTTTTGGTTAAGTTTTTCGGTTAAGTTTTTCGGTTAAAGTTTTTGGTTAAGTTTTTTTGTCGCGCCCGCTTGCGGAAAGCGCGATATAGTCGGCACTTTGGCGGTTATAAAGTTTTTGGTTAAGTTGTTTGGTTAAGTTTTTGTCGTGCCCGCTTGCGGAAAGCGCGATATAGTCGGCACTTGGGCGTACGTACGTACGTGTGTCCGGTTAAAGTTTTTGGTTAAGTTGTTTGGTTAATTTTTTTGGTTAAAGTTTTTGGTTAAGTTATTTGGTTAAAGTTTTTGGTTAAGTTTTTTGGTTAAAGTTTTTATGCCACCGGGTTTCGTCCATCCGTCCGTCCATCCGCCCTGACGGTACTATACTTATGTGGCTAGCCCCACAGGGTTATGGACTTAGTAAAGGTTAGGGTTGGTTACAATTAGCCACCTAAAAATTCCTTTTATGTGGCTAAAAATCCTTTTATTTGGCTAATATTTAACATGTGATAAGCCACATAAGTATAGTACCGTAAGAACGTCCGTCCGCCGTCCGTCCGTCCGTCCGTCCGTCCGGGCCAACATCGGGGGTTTAGGAGTTAGGGTAAGGGTTAGTAACATTTGATCTCTTTGATATTGTCGGTGCCTCATAAATTTAGGAGCTAACTCTTTGATATTTAGGAGCTAACCCTTTGATCTTTTATATAGCGGTGCCTCATAACTACCAAATGTTTGAACGTCCGTCCGTCCGTCCGTCCGTCCGTCCGGTCCGTCCGTCCGTCCGTCCGGGCACACATTAGGGTACTTATGTGGCTAGCCCCACAGGGTTATGGACTTGGTAAAGGATAGGGTTGGTTACAATTAGCCACCTAAAAAATCGTTTTATGTGGCTAATATTTAACATGTGATAAGCCACATAAGTATAGTAATGTAAGAACATCCGTCCGTCCGTCCGTCCGTCCGTCCGTCCGTCCGGTCCGATCATTTTGTAGGAACGTCCGTCCGTCCGTCCGTCCGTCCGTCCGGCCGTCCGTCCGTCCGTCCGTCCGTATGATTTCCCACAACATATCGTGAAACTTTGAGCTAACGAGAGATACTGTGGTTTCATCAATTTTTGTCAAGGTCAAATTTCGTCATTGCACCCCAAAATACATATTCGTCAGGACATACATTCGTCAGGCGAGTTTGTTGAAATTGTATTTTCTTCAGGTTCGAAATTTGTCATGTCTGCTTCAAAAAATGTTTACTTATCAGCATGTATTGTATGCTGAGCCTCTTTTTGAAAATAGTTACCTTGTCATCGGTTGGTGACCTTAGCAAATCCTGGTTAATTCAATGGCACATTTTACATACCGGTTGTTTTCGATACGTCGTACATTATGTGTCATATATTCCAATAGGCATAGATTTACGATAATTCCATGGAAAATTTGAAAATCTACAAATAGTTCTCAATTAAAAAATATTCTAGGCATGAATTTATGATGCTCAGTTTTTGTTTACTCGAGTCGACGCTAATTGGTCTACAGTGACAAGCCTGTCTGTCAGATTACATACTTCAAACAGATGCCGCCCTCGTCAATTTTGAGAGTGTCGATGTCCATGCAGCGGGCACAGTTATATCAAAGATTAATACACTATTGGTGACGTCATTCATTTATGCGACATGGCTTACTGAGCTGGGGGCCGTTTCACTAAACTTTGTAAGACTAAAATATTCGTAAGTGCAGATTTAGAATAGTCTGTAAAATTCAATCGATGGACTTACATTTATTGAGCATAGGCAGCCTATGCTCAATAAATGTAAATCCAATAATTGTTTACAAGAACACATAGTTAATGAATGTGAAATTTACAGACTATAATAATTTTGAACTTACAAATATTTTAGTCGTACAACGTTTAGTGAAACGGCCCCCAGCTATCTGACAAATCCCGGTTTATTGAATTAGCGGCCAGTTTAGGCCAACATTAATTTGCAGATGTGCGTAGTCTAGTCATGGTTTACAATGTTTTCTATTAATTCAATGAATCAGTGGACATTATGATTTTGTTATTAAATACCGATGTTCACGTCTGACCATGATTTACATTGGTCAGAAAGCAAACAAGTCTGATGTTTTTGACTGGTTTGGACACCTGTCTTGTATGGGATTATACATTACTAGACTCGCACTGGAATTATTGTTCAATTACCAGTATTTCCCCACGGTTTTCGCAGGCCGATTCTCTTAAAGAAAATATGACTGTTATTAATTAAGTGGGGTGACAACTTGAATGGTTTATGGGTATTGCCGGAGTTCATTATTCGTCAAGGATGTAAATTCTTTATCCAGATCAATGACGAAAATTGAGCGTTGACAAAAATTAATGAAACCACGGTATTTAGCAAAACATGTACTTGGGACCAATAATTTGACTTTTAGTTATCAGTTGTTTCCAGAGCTCCAGTTAAGGTGCGTAATTTGACCAACATGGGGTGAAATTTTGTTATTTCTTCATCAAAAATGGCAAGTTGGGAGTGCTTTAGAATCGTCTCATTGAGACGATTCTAAAGCACTCCTAATTTGTCATTTTTGATGGAGAAATAAGAAATTTACCTCCAAATTACGCACGTTAACTGGAGCTCTGGTTTCAGAGTTTGAGGTGACCAGTGTATACTGAATTTGGATACAATTGTATAGGGGTTGTCTCAAAACAACTGTTTCATGTCTAAAGAGTACTATACCCATTGATTTCAAATTCAATGCATATTTTATTTTTACAAATGGATTACTGAATGTTTACGTTATCAAATAGTAAATTTATGATAAAAAAATTAAATAAAGTAAAAAAATCACTTATTTGGGCTGCAAAAAGCAACCATGTTTGCTTTTTTTGCAGCTCAATTAAAGGATTTTTCAACTTTATTACAGCATTTTCACTCCTCAATTTGATAATCAATGAGTATTTTCCAATTGTTGTGAGTATTTTGTACTCCCACTTTAGAAAATCATTGCGTATTCGGCTTAAAATAAGTGCGTAAAATACACCAATACGCACCTTATCTGGAGCTCTGTATTTAGTGTTGTTATGGTAACTACTTAAATAGATGCATCGGAGAGCAAAGCTGCCCATCATCAAGTCGACTGTTATAAGATGCTACAGCGGAAGGCCAGAGATGGCGGTGAACCAGATAGCTCGGACAACCATCAGACTGGCGCCAGGGTTCTTGGGAAGGTGGCATATTTCGAGGGACAAAATCAGAACGTAGAACAGGAGCATCTCTATGAAGAGATTGAGCAGACAAAAGAAAAACAGTATTTGGTAGAAACTGAGGAGGAATGGGGAGAGAGAAACGAGGTGTTGAGGGGGAGTAATGAACATGAGGAGCCAGACGATCATTTCCAAGGTAAAGCTATGTAATAAAGTATAAGCTGTTTGTTGTATAGTGAAGATACAGTCATGCTTTTGTTAAACTGTGTATTCTTTCAAGCTCAAGCTAGTCCTGCAAAACAGGGAGAAGTTTTCCAAGGTAAAGCTGACCTGTTTGTAATGTTATTTAGTGAAGATACAGTCATGCTTTTGTTAAACTGTGTATTCTTTCAAGCTCAAGCTAGTCCTGCAAAACAGAGAGAAGTTTTCCAAGGTAAAGCTGACCTGTTTGTAATGTTATTTAGTGAAGATACAGTCATGCTTTTTTTAAACTGTGTATTCTTTCAAGCTCAAGCTAGTCCTGCAAAACAGGGAGAAGTTTTTGCAATTATTTGGGGATGTTTCATGACCTGAACATAAATTTTCTGTTTTATCTATTGACACCATTTAGGAAGACAAACTCGTCCTGTAACTTGATCCCTGTTTCTCTGTGAAAGAATTTTCCAAATGGCTCGTCCCATTTGTCCAGTCACAGCCACATTTATTACATACCTCTAAATCTTTTTCGGGGTACATCATAGCTCCAGATAAGGAATTAGTAAATTGAGTCTTTTTACTCCATCACTTCTGAAGCAATTGGGTATTTCAAAATTTTAATTGGGTAAAATAAAATCACACTACTGTTTACACAACAACAGACAGCAATTATCGAATAGTTTGCTTCGAAATGAAAACATGTCTTGGAATTTCATTAGAATTGTCTCCTTGGAGACAATTCTAATGAAATACCAAGATGTGTTTTCATGGACAATAAGAAAAATATGCTATATTTGTGGTATGTTTATTGTTTTATGCAGCATGATAAAGGTACCACAAAATTGTTATTGCTTTTTGATACTCGCTACTTCTGATTCCTATTGGGTTGAAACTTCATATGCTTATTAGTCATCTTCCATATTTTCATTCAGTGACCAGCTCCAGATAAGCTGCGTATTTGCATAAATACCCAATTAAAATTGCCAAAAACCCAATGGGGGATAGTAGTCGGTTATCTCATCTTGTGTTCCACCAGATGGCGCAACCGGTCGCGGTCCAAGACTCCTGCATTTATTCCATACACAAACGTGTTGACCGCATTTTGATTATCTGATTAAAACAAGGCATCTACTGTTCGCTGAATTTAATTCAGCTAATAGATGAACCGAGAAAAAAGAATGCCCGACTATCGGGTCTTAAAGAATATATTTCCGTAGGCCTAAGTTTGAATGTCACAAATGTAAACATACAGAAATATCAGGTCTCTGGCAACCAATTGCGGCAAGGTTGCGGCAAGCTTGCCGCAAGCTTGCCGCAAGGTCGTATTTCGTATGCAAATGAGCGTTCTGGCACATAGTTGCGGCAACCTTGCGGCACACAGTTGTGGCAACCTTGTGGCACACAGTTGCGGCACACTTGTGGCAAGGTTGCCGCAAGGTTGCCGCAAGGTCGTATTTCGTATGCAAATGAGCGTTCTGGCACACAGTTGCGGCAACCTTGCGGCACACAGTTGTGGCAACCTTGTGGCACACAGTTGCGGCACACTTGTGGCAAGGTTGCCGCAAGGTTGCCGGAAGGTCGTATTTCGTATGCAAATGAGCGTTCTGGCAACCTTGCGGCACACAGTTGCGGCAACCTTGTGGCACACAGTTGCGGCACACTTGTGGCAAGGTTGCCGCAAGGTTGCCGCAAGGTTGCCGGAAGGTCGTATTTCGTATGCAAATGAGCGTTCTGGCAACCTTGCGGCACACAGTTGCGGCAACCTTGCGGCACACAGTTGCGCAACCTTACGGCACAGTTGTAGCAGTACGTTATATTTGCAGCATATATAGTTGTGGCACATATAATTATTCTGGCCATATATAGACGGACGGACATTTGCAACACTATTATACACCCTTTTCTTTGAAGGTGCGCAAAATAGACATGTAGTATGGCTCAGTGGTATCGAAGCGGGAGAATATCTATATGTTAGCCAAACTTTTGTTCATTTTATCTGGTCGAGAGTTCGAACCTCACAAAACGCATTACTTTTGTCGATATCATTCTATTATTTTTATGATTGCCTGCTGGATACGGGAATACGTGAATAGGCAATGATTATCACTATTGTTATATGACCTCAATGTGACACGATCGGCGAGAACATACCCCAGATTCTTCATGTACACATATATGAAATGAGTGTGCATTTAGTTATTAGTTTTCTTCAAAGCGAGACTTAACGTTCTACATGTAATTCAATCTCATGATTAATTAATGTAATTTGAAATAGCAACACACATGAAAAAGAAATATGTAATAAAACATAAACAAATCAAAATATATGTGTATATATACATTGTATGTATGAAAAACTGATTCAAACTCACTACCCCTATGAATGGAGGGGGTATGCGGAATATATTATATCCCTTTGCAAATTGTTTGCAAAAGTGTTTGCAAAGTATGTTCTACAAATATTTGCAGAATATATTCTGCAGTCTGTAGATTTGGAACGACGTGTGCAAACAGACTGCAAACAGATTGCAAAGGGTATGCGCAAGAACTTCAACAACCCTTTGCAGAAGGTTTGCCGCAAATAGATTGCAAACCCTGAATGTGCAATTACTTGGCAAATAAAAAACAATTACACTGCAATTATTTTGCAAATGCTCTGCAAATATATTGCAAATAGATAACAAACACTTCGCAAATAGATAGCAAACACTCTGCAAATACATTGCAAACACTCTGCAAATAGATTGTTATATTACCTGTTTCCAGTCATGAAAGATATTTTACCAAATGTGTATTTGAATCATGCAATATATATATGCTTTTAGTTAATGGCATTTACCTGCTTCTAAAATCAGTTATTACAAATGACGATCTGAAAAATTCTACGTTGTTACTGCAGCATTTCTGTCTGAGAATATGCCATCGTTGTATTTAGAAAACAAGTTCACATATAACATTTATCAACTTTTACATTTACCTTCTTGCGTTCGGAACCATGGACCTCTCTGGACATTTTCATGCTTTGAATATCTATGAAGACTTAAATTAATGGAGATCTCAGGAAAATGTTTCATGCATGGGTCACAGAATTTTGAAATGCAGATTGCAAATGCCAGTTCACTACTTCAGAAATTTTCCAAGAATGAAAATATGATGCACACTAAACAGGGATCGCACATCTACCATAAGCTATCATATCATACCATATCCTAGAGGCGATGAACCAAGAACAGGACTGCAAGTTTCCGAGGAAATAATTTATTTTGGTCGATCACACATGCATACGTACGTACCAACATTAACTCAAAGTGAGAAAGATGCTATTTACTCATATATATAGGTTTGAATGTTAATGAAGTTGAACAGTTATAATAGTGTGGGACAGATTGATTGATCATGAACATAAATATGCTACATTTGTAAATGCCCAGATAATGCAGATGTAGATGATTTGTGACCAAAACAATGACCCTGAAAATATATAGATAGAATATAGAGATAGATAGCTAGTTCATTTGTTTATGAAATCTCTTACTGTAGTTTGGTTGTGTGCATAAATTAATCAATCGTCATGAAGTGTCTGTCAGTCACAGTATACTATGTGTGTCAGTCTTTTATCCAGTTTGTATTAGTATATGCCTGTCTTTTGATTTGTAATTGTATTGTGTCTTTAACACTGGAAAGTGATGGAATGCGAGTACAATATCGCATACGTTGTTTACTGGATCCAGTCGGTTACTGGTTAGTTCTTTCATAATTTGGAACTCAAAATTTTCTTATTAGATTTATAGTGATACATAGACTAGTCTTACTCCTTTCTATGAGCCTAGTTCATTGATTGTGAAATAGTTTACTGTGGTTTGATTGTTGACTTACATATTGAAGTAATTCATGTTTAAATCATAAATAATTTAAACCATGTGACAGCTTAACTTCTAGTTGTTGTTGTTGTTGTATGTCTGTAATTCAGGCGCTTATTTTTCGCCTCAATCTCTCTGCAGCCACAAAGACTGCGAGAGCATTGTTCCGACACATATGTGTGTGCATAATCATACGTGTGTGTTGTGTGTGTGTGTCTGCGTGTGTGTGTGTCTCTCTGTGTCTGTGTGTCTCTCTGTCTCTCTCTCTGTCTGTCTCTCTCTGTCTGTCTGTATGTCTCTCTCTCTCTCTCTCTCTCTATCTCTCTCTCTCTCTCTCTCTGTCCACATGTGTCTTGGAGGTTAATAATTCCCTGACATTTCAGTGAAAGTCTACATTGATATCTCAAATGGTAATTTCAGTGAGAATCATAAGGGTACACATTCAAGAACCACCAATATTACTAACATTCTCTAAATTTCCACAATTAACACAAGATGAAACTCCTAATACTTGGGACATTTAGGAATTTTGTAATGTGTAACATGGCTTAAAAATTCACACTCGCCCCGCTCGCCATGGCGATTCAATTTTCATGTTGGCGAGAGGATTTTCACTGGTCCGATTTGGCGAGTGACACATCGGCAAGGCCATTCTGTATTTTCAGAAAACTAAGACAATTTGATTAATTTCCAGCTATTTCAAATTATTTTCTTTATTTCACTGGTTTTTAAGCGGTTTATGAATTATTTCTGTAATTTTCATACACCCTATAGATTTCTGTTGTGAACCATCATGTCTCACCATTCGCGTTGACAGCATGACTGCATAAAAAACATATCGCCGGTTTAACATTAGCCCAGCACAGATTACTGTCTTATATTCAGTGTCATTCCTATAAAATTGTTTGATTTTGTCTTCGTCTGGTGCTACATACCAAACAAGGAGTTCGAAGTTATACAAATTTGCACTAAAAACAAACTTTCTAGACCAAAATGTGCGTATGTGACAGTAGTCTTGTTCTGACTTGGGGAGATAACTCTTGTTTACTAATGGACTTATTATAGTGGAACATTTATTTTTGAAAATAACTTTATAATAAACGGATAAAGAAGGAATAATACTATATAATCTTAATAGTATGTACATTAGTACTCGTTTAAAAGCTGTAGAAATATAATTGTTAACAAATTTAAATGATTTTGTGTTTATAATAATACTCCTTTTTAGGCACCATCTCGTTATTACATTCATACACATGACTCTATTTTCTTGTCCAACATGAAAACGCCAGTAGCAAAATAATTCGAACAAATTGGTTTCCCAGTGAAGGAAAGTTTGTATTTTCATTGTTAAATATACAAGGAAGCTCTCGCCCACCCCACCCCACACATTTTGCTGTTGAACATACATGCAACACCATTGGCAATCCATTAGTCATTATTATGTTCTTATGCTTCATATTTTGAACAAGCAAGTATAATACCAATCCAAGGGTCTGGTCATTATTTATGACCCAGGGGTTGGGGTGGGAATGGGGCTGGATAAATTTTGTTAGCTCACCTTAGAAAAATATACTGAAGCCCCCACCTTTTCCAACAGATTTTCATTAAATTTTCAAGACCTCCCCCCCCCCCCCCCACCCCCATTGAACAATTAATAATGTTCAAACGAGATGGTTCAAATGAGCGGTAACAACACTCCACACCCCACCCCCATTGAACAATTAATAATGTTCAAGCCCAAAACGAAACGTTCAAATGAGTGATATATACGTTTTGTAAGAACTTGTAGCCAAAGCCCATTGTATGTATTAAGTCTTATTTGCAATAAACTATGTTTTATGTTTATACTTTTTCCGATTAAACAAGTTAGCCATTTCAGACAACCTTGTGCAATCTGCTATTTCAATCTCACACAAAGTTTCTTTAGTGGCAATGTTATGGCACGCTTATGATGTGCTATTTTGCAAAGTAACGGTTGTGGCAACTTTGTGGCAACCTGCTATTTTCAATCTGGCAACAAGTTTCATTTGTGGCAATGTTCTGGCACGCTTATCATGGGTCATCTTGCAAAGTACAAGTTGTGGCAACTTTGTGGCAACCTGCTATTTAAATCTCGCACAAAGGTTTATTTGTGGCATGGTTCTGGCACGCTTATGATGCACATTTTGTATAAAGTACCCGTTGTGGCAATGTTCTGGCACATAGTACTATTTTGTGGCACACTTGTGGCAATGTGAGACTGGGCAGAAAAAAGGTTGCCGCTAGCGGCACGTATCTGCAACCTTGCGGCACAGTCTTCTGGCACACTGATCAGGTTGCCGCAAGGTTGCGGCAACCTTGCGGCAACCTTGCGGCAAGGTTTTCATTTCTGTAAGCTATCACGTCAAATGATGATACAAACCAACAGATAATATTTGATAGCCCGCTAAAAAGCGTAACATTGAGTCTACGACCAGTGTACCCCCAGATAAGTATGAACAGCGTTGCAGTCAGATTATGCATGTATTGTTCACCAACGATTCATGATGTCTGTAACAGACATTTCATATCAATATCAATGAGTGTACAGTGGCGTAGCCAGGTTATATTGTAGTCACTTTCCTCAGAAACCACCCCCCCCCCCCCATGCACACACTTTATATGGCGAGACATAATCATCGGTCATACATGTAACTGCCATTTTTTCATCCGATTTTACAGACATTTTTCGAAAACTAGTTTTAAAATATAAGATTGGGCCGTTTTCCCATTCTAACCCATTCGCATATGACCCTAGAGTTTAAATAGTATACTGCAGGGCTTCTAAAATTTTCAGTTTTCCGTTTCTGGTCCGATTTTTGAACTCTCAGACCGATTGAGATTTGAAAACTAGTATTAAAAATCGGTCCGAGAAAAATTGCCAGTCGGCTGCTATTTTGCTATATAAACCTTGTAAATTTACCGGTTTTGACCA
The DNA here is from genome assembly GCA_029237695.1 of Conchocele bisecta. Classification (NCBI taxonomy): domain Eukaryota; kingdom Metazoa; phylum Mollusca; class Bivalvia; order Lucinida; family Thyasiridae; genus Conchocele; species Conchocele bisecta. The sequence goes on from JAQRGA010002601.1 coordinate 13,000, forward strand.
CCAAGTAATTTATGACACATATCCGCGGGCCATATCCGTGTTAAACCAGTGTGCAGCTCGCTGTGTATTCAGTTTCACCAAGTATCCATTTTTCTTAACACACACGTGGGACATGTGTATAGCAGATTAGTGACTTAAATAGACTGGCTTCAGCGTAAAGATACGAGAGTTCCTATACTCGCCATTTCTGATGAAGTTAAAATAAAATAAAGAAACCATGCACTGTGTTTATCTGTGTTCGTAATATTTAACCCCAAGTAACTGACACGGACTATCGGCCAGGGCTATTCCATATTAAGTTAGGAACTGTTACATTACGCTGTATTAGGGGTCATTTTTGTGTATATAAAATGTACATGTACGTAGGAATGCCGCAGATCCTGATGAGCCGGCTCACATGATCTACAATTCGCAAACATTTTGATAAACGACAAGGTACGTCTGTCGTGTTAAAAGCGTGACTCATTAGGGATCAGGGATTAGGAATCAATTGAAGTGCTAAATCACACCGCCGATGTACTTTGAACTCGATCTGAGGGTTAAAGAAACACCGAATGTTAATTCAATTGTACAGGCCGACAATTAATTTTGAAGTCGGTGTGAACAGTGATAATAGCATAATTAGCAATGAATTACGACTGGGTATATAACGCATTTTTTTTCTATGTTGTCCGTCAGGCCCGTAGCCAGGATGAGAAAGACGAGGCAGCTGCCTCGTCTCAAATTTTGCCGATTTTTTTTTTTATATATATTTAATGCCGTATCCGGTGATCAGGAAATCACGTCTATGATGATCTAGATGTCAAAATATTCTTCGGGGAGGACCCCCAAACCCCACGTTAGCGGTGCGCGTCGCGCTTCGCGCTCGCTTCTTCACAATATTTTTTTCGCCTCATCTCATTTTTAGGTCTGGCTACGGCCCTGTCCGTCATTCGATTATTATTATTGAAATGGCACAACAAACTATTTTGTCGTTATTCACAAAGACAACTTACCGGCTTGGCAACCCGGCAGAGTGGAATAAATATAAAACGAAGCAAGACACAGACTTGTAAAATTTTAATTT
>JAQRGA010002605.1:0-14913 GCA_029237695.1 Conchocele bisecta
GTTGCCGACAGCCTACACACCAGCGCGTTGCTGTTGGTAATTACCAAGTTGTCTCGTGTCGGTCTACATGCCGCCCCCCTCCTAACGTTGAAAGACCCAAGACCATCCTCACCGTCCGCTCGAAAGCCTGTTGGGCCTCAGGCAGTGTATCAGGCTCAGGTAATGGCTTTTGTCTCCGAAGTGATTGGGTCGTCACATTTTTTACTCGGGGCTCGTCCGAAACTATAGCTAAATGTGACACCCGAGACAGAACCTGATCGGCAACTTCGATTGGCTACGGGTGCACTCCGCATTGCTCAACCTCCTCCCTCCGATCTGGAACCTCCTGCTTCCACCATGTCTGTAGCTGTCTCCTCCTACATGTTGTCAGACAATTTACATCCACAGGTTATAGTCTAGTCCCGTCCCACAGAAATGTGTATCACAATTCCCAGAACTATATGCGAGATAAAGTTACCACATTCCGGCGTTTTTGGACTACCGTCTATAGTTAGGGGTTATCTGGAATCTAATGAGTTCTCAATGACAAGAGCAAGACACCACCCCATGTTTCATCAATTAATTGTCCCAACTCCGAACACTGAAGTATAGGGTCGAATAAATGAAACAAGACAGGCGGTACACTCCAATCAATAACTACCAACGACTTGTGTTCCATTTATTCATAGCCCCACTACTATTCAAGTACCAAGGTGTACTGTGATGGCTCTCCATCAAACGACACTGTACCCGTGGAGTTTTATACATGGAATTACTCTTACCATACTAGAACGTATTTTATTTCAAACAATACATCCAATAAGTAATGCCCTTTTATATCTGGTGATGACACACCCTCAATGGAAAACAGTCTGGACCCAGCTACTTGTTCATAAGGGAGAAACAGGTCTCGTTACCTCCCTCGGGTTTGAGTTACACATTGTTGATCACATTACTGTATCCAACGTGTAAAATGTCACTCAAGCATCAAGAAATGCATTCCATTGACGACCAGATTAGTCCGTCAAACATACATTGTTTCGCCCTGCGTATGCCAGCTCTGTTTAGCGAACTGCCAAGCTTTAACTGGGTGTTCCGAACCTCAGTGTGGCTGTTTTTCTCAATAACTATTACCAAAGGTCACACATAACAAGTATATATATATATCGATTTAGACTCCCTGAGCTCTAAATGCATGCTCTGTGTTTTTTTTTTTAGCAACTGGCAAACACCTTTGTTCTCTTGCCGCTAAGCTAGTATTCTAGTTCAGCCATTCACTCATAGAACACCATAGGTATGTGAATTCACCTGACTCCCCCCATTGGACCAGTGAAACCGTTCACCTCTGGCCACCTGTGTATCGACTAGAACCATCGAACACACACTATACCTGCGAAAGTTGTTCCTGCACTGGTTCACTACACACACATGTACACGTCATCACAGGCTGATCAAACCAGGATATACTACCGTATGTATTCACCGGGGCCTTTACATACCCTTCACATTCCATGAATCACTCAACACACACATATACTTGTTTCCATCGCCTCTTCCATACGGAGCACTTGTCCTCCATTTCTTACTGATTGTGTTCCCAAACACTACAGTCCTTCATTACCCACCATACAAACTTGAGTCCGTCTCCATCAGGTCTGAGTTCGCATACTAAATTTGTTGGGTGAAATAAGTTGACATGCGTCAACAACTATACATCTTTCCTTGGCTAATGCCACTCCTTCTTGTTACACGTATTCCCCGATTCAAATTCTCGAATTCTGAACCACACATGTACATTTGTCTGCACTCCGAGTTCATGTTCACACAAACACCGACACTCGGAACAATGGTGGTAATTGCCTCTAGAGACAAGTCTACTCCATCATCAATGCATGTATTTTCTGGACTGGGACCACATGAAACATTCAATTTATACCATGTATGTGGGATGTGTCAACGTGCTTATGTACTCTGCACGCCTGTGACAACCACTGTCTAGTCCCTTTCACAGAAATTGTTGTCATCTACATGCTATATATAATTCTGGGGTGAAACAGCAGCACCCCAGAACCAAGAATCGAAATTGGAACTGCCAGTTAGTTTAACTGTTCTCAAACATGCTCCCAAAGCAATGGTCAGCTTACCAAAGCTATCGTTGTGCAGGCTCCACTATACCCACCCAAAGGTATTCGGCCAGATGGTCAATATGTCGGTGTCATATGGATATTCGGGTGGATTTTGGGTAGGTTTCGTTGGGTTTTGGGGTAATTTACCTACTTTTGCGCAACTACCAATGCTCACTCATTACAACTCGCCAATTATCTACACATTCACCGTTCCGAACTTTCGGATTTTTTCCATTTTTATACTGTCAAAATACCCACATGTACATTTAGTTGTACATGTAATCGTGGGAGGTGACATAAATAGGATGTTGGTAACAATGCACCCAAACCACCAGATATACCGAAACAACCCACAAAACACTGAAACATGAATCGGTCTTCAAGAACCTGTGCTATAGCATAGGACACTTTCTCCAAAAAGGTGCATAGAATTAATTGTATCTGGCATTTAAAACATGGCGGTAACACAGCCCCTGTCACCACGAAATGCCAAACAAATTCTTATTTTGAGAAACATATCCTAGGATAGTATGTGTCATTGTCCACCACTACTAGGTTTTGAGCGAGAGTCACATGTATGCACAACACTCATTGTATCAGCTCGATAGCACCCCTAGTAGGTACTCACTTTGTCGATTTGATTTGTTGATCAGGAGAACCTGTTCTCCTTCATACATTACCAGGTTACACATATAACAGGTACAAGTATGCCAGCTCAGCGTTCCATATATGTCTAAGTCGGGACATTATTAGCTTATCTGGATCTCAGACAATGAATGTCACGAGAGCCCATACTTCTTCATGGATCGGACTATCACACATTTACCACCGCTATATTGAAGCAACTGTTTCTCGATATCAAGTTTTGTATTTTTACACAAATCAGACAAATGCCATTGTTTTTACGTATTCTTCAAATTTGTTTTAATTACCGTAAATGAATCAAACTATAACTGTATGTTTACATAACATTACTATGTTTTGTCATATTTTTACAATTAAAATATGAACTATATTCAAACCAATTAATATAACAGAGCATTACAGTTAACAAAAAACACAAATTACCAATATTGACATGGGTAAAAATAACATTATCCGACTGCAGAATGCGATAAATTTGGAGACATTGTCTATCGTTATTTGATACTTTTAGATATCATTATGCCAATAATACTGTTCAAGCCTGTAAATTGGATTGAAAAACATTTAACGGCTTCAACCTAATGGCGCTCATCTTGTCTATGTCAAATGGCCTCATCTCTAGACCCAAAGTAATGTGATGTCCCTCTCCATGTACTCCGGAGTACCTGATTATTTGACTTATCGACAGCATATACCAGTACATGTACCTGTTGCCCATCCAGTCAGAGACAAACCTCTCTGCTATGGCACAGTTGGTAGCCAATCATGCACATACATATTGTCACATTGACAACACATACGTGTATTTGCCTTTTGCTGACCTCCCATTATCTGGTCCGTTGTAGGGTATTCTGAAACCAACCGGTGCTAACGCTAGTGCTGTCAGCCACAATGCACCTCTGCACCACATAACAGCCCACAAGGCAACCTGATGCCTCAACTTGAGCGCCTTGCTCACTCCTGGGCCCTTCTTATGTGCAGACACCCACAACATTCCAGCCATAATGGTTCTTCGAAGTGCCCATGCCCCATCTGGGCAACAAGCAACTCAATGTCACAGGTTCGTGTACAATCAACACAATGTAAAGGTTGCTGAAATGCATGTCCAGTGCTCCATTTACCATGTTTACCTCACTTTACATGCTTATTAAGAGTCAAATACTGTTGTTCTTCATTATTAAATGTAAAATAGCATAAAGTCTAATTTGTCATGCATGACTTTTCATGTTTACACACATACTGTTTTTAGCTCGCCTGCACGAAGTGCAGAAGAGCTTATGGCTTACCCCCGGCGTCGTCGGCGTCAGCGTCGGCGTCAGCGTCGGCGTCGTCCACAAACTTAACGTTGGGTAAATGTCTTATAATTTCTGTTTCCTTTCATGGAAAACCTTGTTATTTCATACATGCATTCCTCAGATGACGCTCTCAATGCAAGAAAATCCTGACCCACCACCCGCCCTACCCCAAGTCAAGGTCCATGGCTTCTAAACCCTTAACCGTTGGGTAAATGTTTCCCACCCTTAATTCAAGTTTCCTTTATGGAATACATTTCATCATGCATTCCTGATAACTATCAACGTAGCAAATACATGACCCACAAATAGCATCTACTCCAAGATCAAGGTCACAAATTGGCACATTCATTTAAACTTAACGTTGGGAAATGGAACTTGTACTTCCTTGTTTCCATTCATGGAACACCTTGTATTTCATGCATTCCTCAGATGACTATCATGTTGTAGCAAATACATGCCCACACCTAGCACTAACCCAAGATCAGGTCACAAACTGCATTTATACCCCTAACGTTGTATCTTGTAACTTCTGTTTCCATTCATGGACACCTTGGTTATTTCTCACATTCCTCATTACCCATAAATCGTAGCAAATAACATGACCAAACCTCACTGGACCCCATCAAGGCACAAACTGACATTTACTTAACGTTCGGTTAAATGTCTTATAACTTCTTTCCTTTCATGGAACACCTTGTTATTTCATACATGCATTCATCTGATTATACTCTATCGTGCTATAGTAAATCCATGACCCAGCGGCCATCCATTACCCCAAGTTCAAGGTCACAAACTTAGCACATTCATAAACTTAACGTGGGGTAAATGTCTTATAACTTCTGTTTCCTTTCATGGAACGCCTTGTTATTTCATACATGCATTCCTCAGAGATGACCCTCTATCATGCTGTAGCAAATCCATGACACATTCATAAACTTAACTTTGGGGTAAATGTCTTATAACATCTGTTTTCTTTCATGGAACGACTTGATATTTCATACATGCATTCATCTGATGATACTCTATCATGCTATAGCAAATCCATGACCCACCGCCGACCCAATCGTTATCCCAATGTCAAGGTCACAAACTTAGCATGTTCATAAACTTGTTGGGGTAAATGTTGTGTAACTTCTGTTTATTTACAGGGAACGCCTTGATATTTCATACATTCATTCATCTGATGATACTCTATCGTTATATAGCAAATCCATGACCCACCACCCACCCCTTTCCCCAAGGTCAAGGTCACAATCTTAGCACATTCATAAACTTAATGTTGGGGAAATGTATTATAACATCTGTTTCCTTTCATGGAACGCCTTGATATTACAAATATGCATTCATCTGATAATACTCTATCATGCTATAGCAAATCCATGACCCACCGCCCATCCCTTACCCGAAAGTCAAGGTCACAAACTTAGTACATTCATAAACTTAACGTTTGGGTAAATGTCTGTTTCCTTTCATGGAACGCATTGCTATTTCATACATTCCTCAGATGACCCTCTATCATGCTGTAGCAAATCCACAACCCACCACCCAACCCTTACCCAAAAGTCAAGGTCACAAACTTAGCATGTCCATAAACCTAACGTTGAGGTAAATGTTGTGTAACTTCTGTTTCTTTACACTTTGAACACCTTGACATTTCATACATGCATTCATCTGATGATACTCTATCGTGCTATATCAAATCTATGACCAACCCCACCCCTTTCCCCAAGATCAACATCATAAACCTAACGTTGGAGTAAATGTCTTTTTATAACTTCTGTTTCTTTACAGGGAACACCTTCATATTTCATACTTCGGTTATTTTTCCGTCTAGTTCTGTAAGTGCCGCTTCTCTGCTGAGAGAGTCCTCTAAGCGCAACGCATCATAAGCCTCCATAATGGTCGCCTGGTGGCCTTCTAGGGCTTTCTCAACACCCAACCGGGCCTCTTTTTGAAATTCAGTTATTTTGTTGTCTAGTTCAGCAACCGCCGCTCTGATGAGAGAGTCCTCTGAGCGCAACACCCTATAAACCTCCGCAAGGGCCACCTTGTGGTCTTCTCGGACTTTATCAATACCCGTTTTGACCCCCTCAACCGCCAACCGGGCCTCCTTTCGAAATTCGGTTATGTTTCTATCTAGTTCAGTAAGTGCCGCTTCTCTGTTGAGAGAGTCCTCTGAGCGCAACATCCCATAAGCCTCCGCAATTGCCTCCTTGTGGTCTTCTCGGACCCCCTCAACCCCCGACCTGGTCTCTTTCAGACATTCGGCTATTGTCCCGTCTAGTTCAGTAAGTGCCGCTTCTCTGATGACAGAGTCCTCTAAGCGCAACGCATCATAACCCTCCGTAAGGTCCGCCTGGTGGTCTTCTCGGACTTTATCAATATCCGACCTGGCCTCTTTTCGAAATTTGGTTATTTGTTTTCCTAATTTGGTAAGTTTCGCTTCGCTGATGAGAGAGTCCTTTAAGCGCAACGCATCATAAGCCTCCGTAAGGTCCGCCTGGTGGTCTTCTCGGACTTTATCAACACCCGTTCGGACTACCTCAATCCCCGCCCGGGCCTCTTTTCGAAATTCGCTTATTTGTTCACCTAGTTCGTTTAGTTCCGTATGCGTTTCTTCACGACTTTGTGTATTCACAGCCAGGGCATATTCTCTAAGTTGTGATAGTAGACTCCTGTGAATATCGTCCGTGGCCGCCGATATAGTTCTATTGATCAAGGCTTTTGTTTTTTGGGTAGTTAAAAAGTCGCCCTCTGTCGGGATGAATCCCCCTTCTGTCGGTTCCAAATTCTTTGAATTTGTCACCCAATCGGAAGAATTACCTGGTCCGTATATACTCATTTTCAATAATGTTGATAATATATATATATATATAAATTAAGAACATGCGTTTAATTCTAATTAATGTTAAAAAATTATAAAATAAATTAATTTGAAATTTCTAGGACGACCGAAATCTGGTAATCGTTCTTCAACTCTCGCCCTTTATCATCAAGAATATAAATCTTCAACTCGTGGATGTGTCCCGATTCCAAAACTTTCATCTCGGGGTGTGGGAAGTCTAAGGTCACAGTCTCCCCAAAGAAACAGTCGCTGGCGGGCACGGTTTTCAGTAATGTGCTGGGAGTGCCGTCTACCGTGTTGTACGATGTGTTCACCCGATCCAGGTGCACACCGAGAGTTTTCGTGACGGCGAAGTTTACTGGGGTCGTGCCGACGTGCTCGCCCGGATCAAACACTCCGTCATCATTGTAAGGGTATGTTGGAGATCTCCGAAACTCCAAAGACCCTGAGGTACTATAACATCTGGAGTTCTATGAAATCCTGTGGTATCTGGTGCATCTATGAGGTAGTTTCCGAAAGCCACAGGGCTTACGCCCTCGACTTCTAATGTGAAAAACTCGTGCGTTTCGATGTTTCGCCACCCGGCCGTGAACGTGATTGATCTAAGGCCTACCCGGCGTTGTCCGCAGCAGTTGTCTATTAACTTTTGGAGTTCACAACTCTTTTGAACATTAGTGATAGTAGCAAACATAATAATATCTTTCAATGGATACTAAAGCATTTAGCTTTAATTCTAATGCAAAGTACGCGGTCGGAGGTAAATACACACAAAATGACGTCGTTAACCACCTTGTACACCCAACGTAACGGTTAGACCGGACAGTGGCTTTGCCACCAATTTCCCTAATATCTTTGAACAATATAGGCTGCCCAAGATTACTACGATGGAGGTGGTAAACAGGTGGAAAGCAACACCGATGCAGTATTGGCAGAACCAAATAAATTTCGCTGTATGGTGCGCAACAGCCGGGTGTGGGGTTTCACATAAAGACCATCTGACATCCAAGAATGTCATACTCCGAAGTGTCTACAACTTTCACGCGTATTATACTATTAGGAGGATTCTCAAAGAACTAGTTATTTCACTACCTCAAGACGACGCCTGGGATCCCATTTCCAACGCATACGACCGTATGGCGTTTGAAAGACTGTGTAACGAATTTAACGTTTCAAAAGACGCGGACTGGAGACAGAAAGCATGTCCTACCAGCATCGGCCTCGGGGACGTTCTCATCGGGGCCAGTCCGGGAATTGGACGCAGATGATTTTAGACACGATCACTCCGGCGACCACATCGTCAGTCGGAACGCCGGGAATTTTGACCCCGCGACTATGACTTTCGGGCCAGAAGTGTCTGGAGGTCGGCACTGTGGCGTGTTTTCTTGTAAAATGTTACCTCCGAAAGGGCGCACGTCGATTCATACAGCAGGCTGCTGAGTTCAGAACGCGTGGGTTACATTTATGTTAGATACGGGTCTAGGGTTCACGCAGGCCGGGGTTACTCGCGTCAACGACTCCATTCGCTCGTACGTCTGGGCCATCCTCGGCGCACAGAAGCAAACTCGCAGTTCTATACTGGGCACGGGAACAGCGTTTGATGCACAAAAACAATTCTTGGCACTTGTAGAGGACGCCATCTCAGCTAGGGTGGACATGGAGAAGGCGATCCAGAATTATCAAGACGTTTTGCAGAATGCCAGCACCCCAGTAGACTATGTATTTGGAATAGGTCTTTATATGGCGCCGAGCAATATGATACTACGAGACGACCCGGTTGACGGTTACAATAATCAGATCGTAATCGCCACCGCCAATCAAAAAATCGGCCACAACGGTAACGTGAACACGGATATTATCAAGCTCCCACCCAAGATGCCCGGGTTCAACAGTGTTGAGGTTGTAAGTGGAACCGATTTCATAAAACCCCCAAAACACAAAATGGCTACACCTCCCTCAACACAATCGGGATTGAAGTTGAACCCAGTACCCCCAATTCACAAATTGGATGCACCATCGAGTTCCCCCAATCCAATCATCAACAATGTTGAAACATGAGCGGAAACACCAATCGAGATTGGAAGCACAACACACGAGGAGGAGAAATTAGGGCTCGTCGTCGCCCTCGTGGCGATCGGACTACTCGCGCTTTGGTTTTAGGAACTCACGAGAGAGTAAAAGTAGGAGACCGGCGATTGCCACGATTAAAGCCCAAGTGTTTTTAGCGAGCCATCCGGCCGTTTTTGCTAATATAGATAGCAAGTAAGAAAGGATACTTCCGATCAGTCCAGGTAGTGCGGCAGCCGCCTTTTCGGCTAATTTAGCCAGGAGACTGGTGAGGGCTTTTAGTTGTTTTTTTACCCACTCCTTGGCTCCACCGGATGGCGCGGGTGGTGGTGTGGGTGGTGGCGCGGGTGGTGGCGCCGCACCACCAGTGAAAGCTAGAACTATGGTCGATATAGTCATGCCGATAGCCGCGACGATGCTTGCTATCGTGATGCCCTGTTCTCTGAACAGAGTGCGAAGACGCTCACCGAGTGTCGTCTCCTCATGCAGGACCCTCGAGATTGTTTCGCGGATCCGACTTATTTGGGTGCGGAGAGCCTCACGGTTAGTCGAGGCAGCCTCCAAACCACTGCTCTTTCATCCCGCAACGACTGCAGGCGTTCGGTGATCCGCTCGGTAGATTCTCTATCGCCACCGGCTTCCTCCAGTTTTCTTTCTTCTAGCGCGATATGTTCATCCAGCGACGAGAGTTTGGCGAGGTTAAGGACCAGTTCGCCCCGGACCGTTTGCATAACCTTATCGAGGCCCCGGAGTTCGCGAAGAGGTAACGGTGGGTCATCGTTGAGTATTTCGTTTTCGCTGAACGTGGTCTCCATCGTGTTAATAGCGTCGGTATCTACTCGAGGGAGTTCGCTGAGCTCAACAGTTTCTATATCGGCGGCCGTCTTCGCCATCGTTTCGTCGGTAGACTGTAGGGCCTGTACAGTGCGGGTAGGCATAATTGTTTTACCACGCGCCCAATCTACGAATCCTAGTTCGTTCTTTATAATTTCGCCACCACCCCGGTTACCGGCAATGGTGTTCAGCGATAGGGGTTTTCACGTCCTAATGTTGACGATCGGGATATTTGATGATTTTAGTCGCAACCTACCGTTCAGGTCCAATTCGAACTTGGAGTTGACGCTGCCGACAGATGGGACCACACCTTTTTCTGCCAAATTGTTGTAGTAGTCGTCTACAGCTCCCTCGAGTAATTCCCGACTTTGACTAGTGGTAGCGCCACCTAATCCACCCGATTGTGATTGTATTGGAACTGGAGTCTGTATCAAGGGTGTTTCGTCATTATCATCATCATCATCACCATCGAGGTAATCGTCTCTGCCGATTTCATACATGTCATTATCGTAATCAGCCATCTTTATAATTTTCTTAAAATTAATTAGTGATTAAAGACAAAACCATACGGGTTTAATATAGTTTCACTAAATTATGTCTTCGAGTCAATACGGTCGCAAACTCAATCCATACCGCAGACTGCGGGAGCCCCTCGGGGCAAAAGGCGTGAGACAGAGTGTCGTTATTACGAACAACCCATCGACGTCGACCAGAACTAGCAGCTCTTGGTCCGCTTGCCCAACCTCGGAGCTAACGACGTCATTGTGCCGGGGACTGTTCGCCTCGCTTTCACTATTTCGCTGACGTCGACGGACGCGGACCGAACCGTCGTTCAGAACCTGGGTCGTGCCATCGTCAAGAAGACCATGATAAAGATTTCTGGTAATGAGGTGATGTCGATCGACGACAGCGACGTCTACCATTGCTATCAGGACCTGTGGAAGACGGCGCAAGAGCGCGAAAACGCGGTCTATCAGGGTATTGACACCAGCCGAAATAAGAACGTAACCAGACTTAGAATCGGGGCTGGTGACAAGTCAGATAACAACGCGAGTGACAACGCGATCGCGGCCTCTTACGGCAACCGCTTCTACATTCCGCTAGACTTTGAGTTGCTGGAGAGTCACATGCCCTACTATCAGAGTGCTTTGGCTGACCGCCTCGAATACGAACTAACGTTCAACGACTACGGCCGAGTTCTCATAGCCACCGACATATTATCGACTTTATAGCGATCGATAATAAGTTTCGCTGGAGTACGACATGGGTCACGATGCCCCGAACGCGCGCGATTGATCAGAAAACCCAGGTACGCCCGGGCGCGTTGCCATACTTTACGACCGAGTTCATCGCCACCGCAAGATGACGAAAGACAAAAGCGACACATTGTGGAATAGTAACGTCAACGTACCCGCCCGCTCGATGAAAGGTATACTGATGCTGTTCGAGGAGGCTCGGTTAGCGCTCGGTGCTAGAAAAACCGACAGATTCTATAACCCCAAAATCACGAAGGTAGAGGTGACGATCGAGGGAGTCCCCAATCAACTCTACAGCGCGGGTCTTCGCGCGCACCAGCAGTGAGACGAAGAAAAAGTAAGAAAGCAGTTTGCTGGTGGCTCTAAGCGCTCTCCGGAGGTTGCCGCGGTTGCCAAAGACCTGCAGCTCTCGGCCGTCTCCCTCGCGGAGTTCCTGAATATCAAATACGCCTTATGGCTAGACATGCGAGCCAGCGACGACGACCAAATACACGGCAGCGGACGCCAAGTTGAGAACGCTAGTGAGGGTGTGACGATCCAGATAACCAAAGAGGCAGATGGTGATGGGCCATTGAACGTGTACTTATATATAATTACAGAGGCACAACTCAACATCAAAGATGATCGATACGTATCAGCGATCTACTGATTTAATAAAAAAATCATCTAATGATTTATTAATTAATAATTTTGAAAAAATTAAGAAAATTAGCAATCAATACCAATTCACGATTGGAGATGCTCACTCTGCCATAATATGTGGGCAGACAGGATGTGGAAAAACGGTTTTCATCCTCGACTTGCTCGAGGGGTCCTACCGCGGTGCCTTTCGGCACATTGTGATCCTGTGTCCCACTGTTCGGCACAACGAGACTTATCAGCGGCGCCAGTGGATATGGGACGACCCTGAGATATACGTTATTGACCCCGGCGACAGACTTCACGATTGGTTGCGTGGTTTATACCAAAGATTCCAGGGTGAGCCCACCCTATACGTGATTGACGATTGCTCAGCCAAGGCGGCGATGACCAAAAAGAAGGACATGCTCTCCGAGCTCGCATTTTCTGGCCGCCATGATAGGCAAAGCGTATGAATCTCCACTCAAAAGTACAACGCCGTCCTCAACGATCTGCGCGAGCAAACGAAATGGGTCGCCCTCTTTCACTGCAAGGACCGAGACTCATTCGATGACAGTCTTCGAGAGAATGACGTTATCCCAACGCGCGAGGAGCGCCTGGAGGTTCGACAGATGCTTTCGGAAACTAAGCACGCCAAGCTTCTGCTAAAGACTGATCAACCAACTGCTTACGAAGTTATCAATTAATTAATTTTATAATTAATTAGCAATTACTTAACGCTCGTTTAGTAACTACCGAGTAAATGCTTAACAATGCTTAGCAATTGCTGAACAATGCTGAACAAATGCTGAACAATGCTGAACAAATGCTTAACAAATGTTGAACAAATGCTGAACAATGGTTAACAATGTTGACAATTTGGTGTTCGCTGCGAGCTTTGTTGCGAGCATAATGGTGAGCATAAGTATCGGGTGGTGCGCTTGGCAATATGTTAAAGTGATGAGACTTGTTAGAATAGTTAAATTAATTTTAAGAAAATTAGCAATAATGAACTGCGACGAACTTCTCGATCAGCTAATGGAAGAAACCTCAACTCCGACTGCCAACATCCTGAAAGATAATGAAACATCAACTCCGACGAGCAATCTGGATCAGCTCCAACTCCAACGGCGGTTGGTATTGGGTTGAGTGCAACGACTCAGAATGAAAATGAAAATGCGGCGCGACGAGAGCGGCTAGCTGCGCTGGTTGCTGGGGGACAATCGGAGCATTATCTCGGTAGATTGGAGTTGGGGGTTGCACGACATAAAAACCCGAAAAGGCAGGCAGCTGGGAGGGCGGCGGCTGCCACCCGAAAAGTTAAACAAGATAAAATACTCGCCGAGCTTCGAGAGGCTAAACAGTCGTTGCAATCGGGGACGGAGACAGCAAAACATCTGAAGACAGAGCAATCAGGTTCAACAGTGTTGAGTACAACTCCCCCAATTCACGAATTGGAAGCACACTCAACACCCAATCGAGGTTGGACGAATCCGATTGAACCCCAATTCACGAATTGGAGTTGGGTTGTTGGTGGTGGTCTGGCAGTTGTTGGTGCCCTGTGCGTGTGGAAATACCCCATATTACACCAATCCTTATCGAAAAAACAACCCCCATCAATTCATCCAAAAATAGTTACGAAACACCAATCACGATTGGATGCGCCCCATTTAAACATTGATCGCGATCCCTTTTATATGCAATAATTATAATTATCAACAATGGCTGAACAAGATGGTAAAATGATAGTGAATGCGCTTTATCACGCCGTGGTGATATCGGGTTTCAGTATCGGGTATGCTCGACTATCAAAGATGGCCATAGGAGGGTCCGCTCCCAAATTGGACTTTACTGTGAGAGACATAGGGCGCTCGCGACCTTAGATGTAGCGGCCGCAGTTTGGACCCGAGATTATCTAATTAAAGCTGGAATTCTACCCGTTAATATATGGAAATAAATGGCTTCAATCGCAGTAATGGTAGGTGGTGCGCTTGTAAACGCATTGGCGTTCAGCGGTAGCAACTTTATATTCTCTAAAATGAGAAGCTCGAACGTGGATGAGGAGCGCAAGCGTCACGATTTAGCTGTAGAACAACTCAATAGCGCAAAGGAAGCATGGTTGATAGGTAAGAAACCTGTAGATGCTATCAAGTTTAAAAGGGTGACGAGCAAGCCCTCTGCCGTCTCGCGCGGGCGACCCGTTGGTTTAGAGGAGCAACGGCTTCCATCGGATGCTGACGTCCGGTACCTCTATCAACCGGGAGAGCTCGAAGGTGGCAGCCGCCGCGCGACTGATCCCGTGTAGTCTCTC
Organism: Conchocele bisecta; assembly: GCA_029237695.1. NCBI lineage: Eukaryota > Metazoa > Mollusca > Bivalvia > Lucinida > Thyasiridae > Conchocele > Conchocele bisecta. The sequence continues at coordinate 13,974 of JAQRGA010002605.1, forward strand.
AATGTATATCATCTAGATCGATCCATTACCAAACCTGATGAGCCCGTGCTCTACTATTTGGATGATGAGCCATCTCGAGGGTTTTTTCGCGAAGAACTTCTTATGGTGCCTTCTGACACCCAGCTACCCCCGGATCGTCAGAGTCTTTAGATTGCTAATTTTCTTATTTTTTCAAAATTATTAATTAAATCATTAGAGAGGTTCTGTATGTATTCCGTCTGGTAACACGAGTCTTTTATCGTAGTATGCCGAGAGTCCTAATTTTTGTTGACAGTACGTTTTCATAACGCCGTCTTTCATTTTAAATCCTCTATTTTGTGCTACATCTATAATGTGTTTTCCATCTTCTGTAGTTTCACTTAGTACTCGTTTATATCTATCCCAATTTAAATTGTTAGTTCTCTTGGACATTCCTTTCGCAGAGTTTTTATTAATAGAATTAAATTTTTCTACGAAATAACACTTACTAGATAACGCTATCACCCTATCTCCGCTAAATTCCATTTTGAAAAATCCGGGCTCTCTTTCGCTCCATTTATCCCAAGCCAACCATTTATTTTTTTCTGTTTCAAACTCGTCTAATAAGTTAGGTCTAATCAATTCCTCTACCGTTTGTAAAATTCCAACATTCTCAATTTAGCTAGTTGATAAACCGCTATTCCACAAAGGAATGGTCTCTTTACCGCACACCTGGGTTTTCTTGAAGATATTTCGTACGCATCTCCTATCTCTTCCAAATCGTCAAAGAATGCAGATATTAATGCTTTGTCAACACAGGTTTCGTTTTGTGTATATGTCGTATTTAAATGTCTCTCCGTTGCCTCTATCATTTTTCCACAACACGAGTTTCCTAATAATTTCATTATGTCGGCTACTGGTTTCTTATTTGGTTCTACATCGCCTGTTCGTCTTGCGGCTGTAACTTCTTTTGCGAACCATT
>JAQRGA010000261.1:0-44014 GCA_029237695.1 Conchocele bisecta
GTAACATCTTCAGCCTTAGTATTAATAATTTCTGCTGTGTAAGTGCCATCACCAGCATCGGCCATATTATTTAGAGTAGCAGAGCCAGTTGTTTCCCAAGTAACGGCCAAACCACCAGTAACTAGATTGTTACCTTGTGCATCTTTTGTTTGTAGGGTAATAGTTGATGTTGCGTAGTTATTAGCACGAACAGTTGTTGGGTCTGCTGTTACGGTTGAAGTTGTAAGAGATGCCTCACCTGGTATAAAGCTAACTGTGGCTGTATTAGTTACAACTGCTCCAGCAATCCTAGCAGTAATAACAGCATCCCCGGCAGTAGTGGTGCTAGTAATAGTTGCTGTGTAAGTGCCGTCTAGGTTATCAGTAACTGGAGTACTTAACTTAGCAGAGTTACTTGCTGTCATAGTAACAGCCAAGCCAGTAGTGGTTAGATTTTCACCATCAGCATCTTTTGCTTGTAAGGTAATGCTTGATTGTGTTTTACCATCAGCAACAATAGTTGTTGGGTCTGCTACTAATGTTGAAGTTGCAACTGATACGTCACCTATGCTTGCAATAAAGCTAACTGTAGCTGTATTAGTTACAACTGCTCCAGCAATCCTAGCAGTAATAACAGCATCTCCAGCAGTAGTGCTGGTAATCTCTGCTGTGTAAGTACCGTCTTTATTATCAGTAATATCGCCTAGCGTAGCAGAATTGGTTGCTGTCATAGTAACGTCTAAATTACCAGTAACTAGATTATTACCATGCACGTCCTTAACTTGTAAGGTGATAGTGGATAATGCTTTGCCATCAGCAATAACAGTTGTTGGGTCTGCTGTCACGGTTGAAGTTGTAAGAGATGCCTCACCTGGTATAAAGCTAACTGTTGCTGTATTAGTTACAACTGCTCCAGCAATCTTAGCAGTAATAATAGCATTACCAGCAGTAGTGCTGGTAATCTCTGCTGTGTAAGTACCGTCTTCATTATCAGTAACTGAACTTAACGTAGCAGAGTTAGTTGCTGTCATAGTAACGTCTAAGCCACCAGTAACTAAATTATTACTTTGTGCATCTTTTGTTTGAAGGGTAATAGTTGATTTTGTTTTACCATCAGCAATAACAGTTGTTGGATCTGCTGTCACGGTTGAAGTTGTAAGAGATGCCTCGCCTACTGTAAAGCCAATCGCAACTGTATTGGTCACATTTTCTCCAGCAATACTAGCAGTAACAGTAACCTCACCAACAGTAGTGCTACTAAGTTTTGCTGTGTAAGTACCATCACCAACATCAGTAACATCTTCCAGCGTAGCATCGCCAGTTGTTATTGCCATAGTGACAGCCAAGCCACCAGTCATTAGATTATTACCTTGTGCGTCTTTGACTTGCAAACTAATAGTTGACAATGTTTGGCCATCAGCAACTACACTAGTTGGGCTTGCACTTAGCGTTGATTTTGTAAGAGATGCCTCACCTGGTATAAAGCTAACTGTTGCTGTATTAGTTACAACTGCTCCAGCAATCTTAGCAGTAATAACAGCATCTCCAGCAGTGGCGCTAGTAATAGTTGCTGTATAAGTTCCGTCTAGATTATCAGTAACATTACTTAACGTAGCATCACCAGTTGTTATTAACATAGTAATATCCAAATTACTAGTGGTTAGATCATTGTCATGTACATCCTTAATTTGTAAGGTAATAGTTGATTTTGTTTTACCATCAGCAGTAACAGTTGTTGGATCTGCTGTCAAGGTTGAAGTTGTAAGAGATGCCTCACCTGGTATAAAGCTAACTGTGGCTGTATTAATTACAGCTGTTCCAGCAATACTAGCAGTAACAATAGCATCTCCAGCAGTGGTGCTGGTAATCTCTGCTGTATAAGTTCCGTCATCAACATCAATAAAGTTGCTTAAAATAGCATTACCAGTTGTTTGCCAAGTAACAGCTAAGTTACCAGAAACTAAATTATTGCCATGCGCATCTTTTGTTTGCAGTGTAATAGTTGATAATGCTTTGCCATCAGCAACAACAGTTATTGGGTCTGCTGTCACGGTTGAAGTTGTAAGTGACACTTCACCTGGCATAAAACTCACTGTAACTGTACTGACTACATCTTCTCCAGCAATGCTAGCAGTAATAGTAACGCTCTCAGCTTTAGTATTAGTAATAGTTGCTGTGTAAGTACCATCACCAACATCACTAACATCGCCTAGAGTAGCATCAGCTGTTGTTGTCATAGTAACTTCCAAGCCACCAGTAATTAGATTCTTTCTATCTTTATCCTTAGCTTGTAAGGTAATAGTTGATAATGCCTTGCCATCAGCAACTACAGTGGTTGGAGATGCACTTAGTGTTGACGCCGCAACAGATGGCTCACCTGCAGCACTATTTACTAAGGCTTGGATTTTAGCAGTAGTATTAGAATTAGCTGGTGTTGCTTTTGCAACTACAGCATTAACTTCTGCTAAATTATCAATCGTTACACCAGTAACGCCAGCATCCTTGTAGTTTTCAATACTTGGCACTGTATTAGTACCATCATAAAAACTGATTAAGGCAATAGCAAAGTTGCCTTTAATTGAGCCTTCGCCAGTTGCTGAAAATGCAGCACCTAAGTTACCAGTACCACTACAAGCTACTCCATTATCAGCACCTGCACTACCAGTACTACATTCATTCATGGCTGTTATTAATTTATAAGCTAAAATTTCATCATCTTGAGTTAAGTAATTAATTAAAGTATTAATGCTAATACTAGAATCAGACTCCATCATTTGTGATACAGCTGCTAGTATTAAACCAAACTTACCTGCATTATCATTATTAGCTCTTTTGTCATTAAGCTCAGTTGGAATGGTTTTAACAAAGTTAACATCTGAGATACCAAATTTAGTAGCAACCATTTTATTCTTAGCGGCAATATCAGCTGCTAGGCCTGCACCTGTTTCTGCTAATCGATAAGCAATTTCAGATAATGGTGATGCTGAAACAGTAAAATCTCCTCTACCTGAATGTATAAATGCCGCGCGCATATCATCTGCATTGGTCGTTTTACCAGTTGCTTCATCAATATAGCTACCTCCTGTGCAAGACAAAGTTACTAGCCCTGCTTTCATCTCTATACCCTTTAATTTAATGCCACCACTATCATCTGTTATGACAAGCTTGGTAGAGCCGTCACTATCTTCAAGCGTACAAGAAGCACCTACAGTTTTTGCATTGTATTCACCTAAGCTAGCAGTACCGGCATTAGAGGCAAGGGTTTTTTCAATACGAATCTTGTTAGCGCGTTCTACAAATTCTAGATCAGTTAAATCCATCACTCCACTGGCTCTAAATGGCTTATCATCAACTGCAAAATCAATGAATTGCTCGTTATCACTAATAGGTAATTCAACGCTTAACTTACCATAGCTTTTACTGCTTGTGGTGTTAGAGTCTTCTTGTCCAAATTCAAAATTAATTGATGGGGTAAGTTTGATTTCCATACCAAGGATACTGCCATTAATATTTGTACCTTTTATAGCATCCCAATGATAATAAGTACCTTTAGCTTTTGCCCAAGGCAAGTAAGGAACTTGCCCTGTTAATTTAACATCATGTCCTGCTAATGCTTCTTCAACATATTTACCAATGATTTTTTCATCTGAGATTGGATAATAAGCATTAATATGTGAGCTAAAGTTAGAGCGTTGATATTCAAGACCAAGACTTAGACGCTTGTGTCCAGAATCGAGTTCATTATCGCCAAATATATTCACTCCTGCTATGGCCATATCATCTTCAACTAAAAGACGATGACCAACACCTAAGTTAATAGTTCCACGGCGCTCACCATGATTTTCACCTGATGATATTTGGCCTTGTAAGAAAGTTAAGTCTTTACTTTTTTCATCTAATTTAGAGAGTGGCTGAATGGTTTTAATGCCGTAATCTATCTCGTCTGAAGCAAGACCACCTATCTTAACTTCAGTACGACCAGAGCCAAACTGATTGACGAACTCATTGGCTTTATCATTAACAAGGGTTTCTGTATTATTAATTACTTTGTTTTTTAATTGGTTTTTTTATATTTGTGGTTATTCTGCTATCTAATTTATTAGCATTGTCTGAGTTTGTAGAGCCTATAGTGTTACGAATAGTACCAGCAGTTTCTTTTAATAAAGTAGTAGCTTGATTGTCTTTTCTAGTAGTTGATCGTGGGGTGTTTCCATTGTAGACATAGGGCTTACTAAGGTCTAAGTAAGAAGACTTATCAAAACCTTCTTTTGCTTGCGTCTCAACAGAAAGTAAGAAAGTAAAAATACTTAACGCAAGAGCACTGGCCTTTGTGAGGGTTTTTATAGTTGGGAATATGGACATAAGTGTATACATAATAATGACCTTTTTTTAATAGATATATTTAACCATATTTTTTTTTAACAAGTATATTTACCATATTTTAAATAAGTATATTTGACTATATTTTAAATAAGTGTATTTAACTATATTTTTAGTATGTATATATATTTAACTATGATTTTAGTAAGTATGTTTACAATAATATAAATACTTTTATGGAGATATTGTTACAAAAAATAAAATATTAACTAGTATAAAAATTAAAGGTGTTAATGGTGCAATACCCCCATTTTCCATACAACTCTAAAGTAGAGGTTTGACTGTTTACAGTCATTTTATTACACCCACTTTGCTCTTGGTGGTATTCCACCTAGTGCAAAATGCGGTCGTTCATTATTACAAACCCATAGCCACTGTGTGGTCAGATTTTGTGCTTGTTCAACTGAATCAAATAAATGTAAGTCCAAACACTCCTGTCTTACTGTTTGATTAAATTTCTCAATATAGACGTTTTGAGTTGGCTTGCCTGGTTGGATATATTTAAATTCAATATCACTTGTTTGCGCCTAATCTCTGAGTTGTTGGCTTATATATTTAGGACCATTATCACATCTTATTGAATTTGGTTTACCACGCCACTCAACTAGGCGTTCTAATGATTGAATAACTCGTCTTACTAGCATAGATAAATCCACATCAATTATTAAGCCCTTCTAGGTTGTAATCATCCACCACATTAAAGGCTCTGATACTTCTACCATCAGTGAGTGAATCGCTCATAAGATCCATTGACCAAGTTTGATTGATTTTGCTTGGCACACTCAGTGCCTCAGGCTTGTATCGTTTGATCCTCCTTCTGGGTTTGATTATTAAATTAAGCTACAACTCTCTATAAATGCGATAAACACGCTTATGATTAAATTTGTAAAATAGACGGCAAAAGTATCCACAAAATTAAGCAAGATAATAATTGTATTAAAATTCTCCTGTGTTTCCTTCAAATATACATCTGATATAATGCTATTTTTTTAATTATTTTTCTTATGAAAAACATCATAGAAGCGGCTTTTGAAGATAGAGCTAATATCAACCCACAAACTGTTAGCATAGAAATTAAACAAGCTATCGCTGAAGTGATCCATCTACTTGACTCTGGTCATATGCGTGTTGCTGAGCAAAAAGGTGTTGGCGAATGGATAGTTAATGAATGGCTAAAAAAAGCTGTTTTACTTTCTTTTAGGGTAAAAAATAATACGCCAATACCAGGTGGGTTTACACAATACTATGATAAAGTGCCTTCAAAGTTTGCAAATATGTCTAAAGCAGATTTTAACGCTATGGGGGTGCGCATAGTACCACCGGCTAGTGTACGCCATGGTTCATTCATCGCTAGAGACACGGTACTTATGCCGTCATACGTCAATATTGGGGCTTATGTTGATTCTGGAACTATGGTAGATACTTGGGCAACAGTAGGTTCTTGTGCGCAGATTGGTAAAAATGTACACTTATCAGGTGGTGTTGGTATTGGCGGTGTTTTAGAACCATTACAAGCTAACCCAACCATTATTGAAAATAACTGTTTTATCGGTGCACGCTCAGAGATAGTAGAAGGTGTAATTGTTGAAGAAGGAGCGGTAATTTCAATGGGTGTTTACATAGGACAATCTACTAAAATTTTCAATCGGGAGACTGGAGAAGTAACTTATGGTCGCATACCAGCAGGATCAGTTGTTGTATCTGGCAACCTACCTTCAAAAAATGGTGATTATTCACTTTACTGTGCAATAATTGTTAAACAAGTGGATGCAAAAACTCGTTCTAAAGTAGGCATCAATGAGCTTTTAAGAGGCATTTAGACTCAATCTATAATAACAGATAACGCTATTCCAATAAAAATTACCATACCAAAAAAATTATTGTGTAAAAAAGCTTGAAAGCAGGCTGTTTTTTCTCTATTTTTAATTAATTTTTGATGAAAAATTATTAAAAAAACACTCAAAATTATCGAAATATCATAAAAAATACCTAAGTTAAAAATCTTCGAAACTTTAATTAATACTAATAATAGACAGACTTGTAACACACCAATGATTAATTTGTCGTATCTTGCAAATAGAATTGCGGTGGACTTAACACCGATTTTTAAATCTTCTTCTCTGTCTGCCATTGCGTATATAGTGTCATATATCACCGTCCAGATAACAGTTGCCAGAAAAATCCACCATGAATCATTAGGTACAATACCTTTTGTTGCAGCAAATGCCATTGGTACACTCATGGCAAACGCTAAGCCTAATACAAGCTGTGGCAAATATGTCCAACGCTTGGTGAATGGATATAACATTGCTAAAGCACCTGCAACGAAAGATAATTGTATAGTGAGTTTATTAGTAAGCAATACCAATGCCAGCGCAAGTATCATAATTACAACAAATAAAATCAAAGCTAACTTAGGGCTGACCTCACCTGAGACGATAGGACGATGTTGCGTACGCTCAACTAACTTATCAATTTTCCTATCGGCATAATCATTAATAACGCAACCTGCGCTGCGTATTAAAATTGTACCAAGTACAAAGATAAATAGAGTTTTCATATCAGGAATGCCATCTGCTGCTAAAAATAATGCCCATAGCGTTGGCCATAGCAATAGGTAAATACCGATCGGCTTATCAAGGGCGCATTAATCTAAAATAAGCATTCATATTTTTTGCAAAAATTTAGTTAGCTCTACGGGCAAAGGTGCTTTAACAGTTTGAATCTCATTGGTACTTGGGTTGGTAAACTTTAGTTGATGTGCGTGTAAAAATAAACGCCTCAAGCCTTGGGTATGTAACTTATGGTTAAATTCTCTGTCACCATATTTATCATCACACGCCAAAGGATGCTGAGCATATTGTGCATGCACACGAATTTGATGCATACGCCCAGTTTCAATTAACACCTCAACTAAAGAGGCATTAATACCTTTAAAATTTTTTATCGGCTGAAAGTGGCTAAGTGCATCTTTACCTTCAACATCAACCACGATACAGCGAGAATTTTGATACAATGGCGCATCAATGCTATGGCGTTTTTTAGACCATGTGCCTTTAACCAAGGCTGTATAGCGTTTTTCCATTTGGTGTTGAGCCAGTTGCTCATGCAGATTTTTTAATACGCTGCGTTTCTTAGCAATCAACAATAAACCTGAAGTAGCACGGTCAATACGATGCACCAGTTCAATAGAAATTTTATATATTTCTCTTAAGGCCTCAATCATTCCAATATCAATGCCACTACCGCCATGTACCGCTAAACCATTTGGCTTATTAATTACTAACAAACCCTTGTCTTCGTATAAAACACTATCGGTTAATAATTTTTTAAGACCCTCAGGAGTTTTTGTTGTTTTTGATTCAGATATACGTATTGGCGGTATGCGTACCACATCATTTAATTGCAGCTTGTACTCTGCTTTTTTCCTACCTTTATTAACACGTACTTCGCCCTTGCGAATAACGCGATATATGTGCGATCTTGGTACATTTTTTAGATTCTTTAATAAAAAATTATCTAAGCGCTGTCCTGCAGAAAACTCATCGACTGTTTGAAAGCTAACTCTCATGCTAAAAACAATTGTTTAAAATTATTAGTAGTGATGTTAGCAATGGTTTTAATGCTTTGCGTATGAATATTAGCTATTTTTTCAACCACATAATAGGTATAGGCAGGTGAGTTTGGCTTTCCACGATAAGGCGCAGGCGTTAGATAAGGTGAGTCAGTTTCCACCAAGATTCTATCCAATGGCACCTTTTTAACCACTTCACGCAACTCATTAGCATTCTTAAAAGTAATAATTCCTGAGAATGAAATATAAAAACCTAAGTCTAATGCCGCCTTAGCAGTGGCCCAATCCTCGGAAAAACAATGCATAACACCTTTCTCTGCCCGCTCTTCTTGCATAATGGCAATAGTATCAAAACGTGCATTGCGAGTATGGACAATCATCGGCTTTCCAGACTGGTTAGAAGCAGCAATATGCCTCCTAAATCGCTCCCTCTGCCAGTCAGCTGTGTCTTTTTCAATATGGAAATAATCCAACCCTGTCTCACCAATGGCGATAACATTATCGTCATCTGCTAACGCTAATAATTCTTCTACTGTAGGGTCTTTTCCATCTAAATCACAAGGGTGTACACCTACTGAGGCGTAAATTTGTGGATATTTCTTCGCCAAATAAAGCACATTATCAAAATGTTCTAGGTCAACACAAACACATAGAAACTCTTCGACTGATAATGTCTTAGCATGCGCTAATAGTCTTTCTATGCTACCACCAAAAGCCGATAAATCTACCCTATCAAGATGACAATGTGAATCAATAACTTTCATTATCTTTATTAAAAACTAAAATTTTTAAACAAATATTTTGCCTTATTCTTAAGTTTATCACCTTCTACACCGAGTTGCTGTTTAATTTTTCTACGCAAGTTGTATTTAATTTCTTTTTTACTCATTTCAACACCCTTTTCTTCTAATACTTTTTTCAAATTATGTAGAATTTCTTTAACAATTTCTTTTCCAATTTCATCAACTCTAACACCTGAATTGCCGCCGAAATTACTAATGGAAATATTAGGAACTTTAAGTGTAGTTTTCAGCCACTTAGTATCTACTTTAAGGTTAATATTAATAACTTTAAAGTGCTTTATTATTATACGTTCTTCGTTGATAATAACACCGTTAGACGAACTAGAATACTTTGACTGCACTTGATTCACATTATCAATAAATTTATTTAAATTCACATTGGAATCATTTTGCTCCAAGATGAATTCTAATCCATTAAAAACTAATTTATCAATAACAATCAAGTCGTCGTCAATATCACCTACTTTTAAAAAAAAATGATTTAAAGAAATAGTATTTTTATTCTTAGAATTAGATATATTTTTCACCTTAATAAAATCAATATTAATACTTTTTGCTAAAAAATTAGAACTAAATTGGCTGACTGTAACTGGTGCTTTTAATAGTTCAGTAGCATACTGTTGAGTAATTTTTTTTCCAATTGGATCAAATAAAATAATGATAGCTACTATTACAATAATAATTAATCCAAGCAATATATAAATTATCTTTTTCATATTTATTTCCTTATTTCTAATAAGAACCGCTTATTCGAAACATTCGACACAGATAGTTGATGGATTTCTGTACCCTTAGGTAATGTTTCTTGCTTAACATTAGCACCCTTCATTAATAAATAACGCCCATTATCGCATAATAAATGCTGTGTTAATTTTAATGTTTTATTCACTTCAGCAAATGCTCTGGAAGTAATCTGCCCAAAGCATTTACCAGATTCAAATGCTTCAACACGCTCATTTACTACTGATAATTTTTTAAGTACTAGTTGAGATTTTACAAACTGCATAAAATGACATTTCTTGCCAACTGCATCTAACACACTAACACAAAGATCTGGGCGCATAATGCTAATTACAATCCCTGGTAATCCTGCACCTGCTCCCACATCAAGTAAAGGTGATTTATCAATAAATGGCACAATAGACAAACTATCTAATAAATGTTTTTTAATGCCATCTTGCATTGTGCGGATCGCACTTAGGTTATAAGTTTTATTCCATTTAATTATCAATTCTAAATAATCAATTAGTTTTTTTGCCTGCGTATTGTCTAATTTAATGTCTGTTAGTTTAGCATCATCTATTAGATTTATTATTCTTTGTTCTTTAAAAATAATAGTTAACTCCTAGAACAGAATTCTTGTCCTTATATTTTTTTAAAAATAAGCTGTAATTTTTAGTGAATTGTTTTTGCCATTCGTATGAAATTGACGATTCTCCTTCTTTAAAATTAAACTCAGTTGATACTAAAAAATTTCCTACAATATTTCTATGAATTATACTCAAACGAGATTGCGACGAAAATTCATTATTAGTTTGGTTTATTAAAGCTGATATCATAAAATACAAAAGGTCATTTTCATTAGAAAATAAAACTTTACCAATGCCAACAACAGCTGATGACTTGATTTTATCATTAATATTTTTTACCCCAAACTGCACTTCCCATGATATATTTTGATGAGGATAGTTTTTTAGATAATCATTTAATTTAATGATTTTTATAATATCTAATGAATGTAATTTAACTCTATTTTTTTTTATCATTGAATAGTGTAATTCTAGGAGTGACTAACTCAAAATTTTTAAGACTGTGTTCTCCTAATAAAGTATTATTGAAAATACTAAATTCACTATAAAGATTATCTTGATCAACATACAAACTCAACACACTTAAGCTCGGATAATTATGTGGAGCGATGCTGTCAATATTTACAACTTCTTCTGCCTGGGCTGGAAGTTTAAATCTATATATTAATGCTTTGTCTCTTTTAGCAAAAAAATCTTGTCCATTACTATCAGTTAATAAATTATTATAATAATCAATTATAGTATTTAAAGCTTTTATTTCACTTATTTTATCTATTTTTATCTTATTTTTAGAATATTTTTTTTGTATAAAATTTATTACATATTTTGTTTCTTTCTCACTAAGTTCAGTAAATTGTTGAAATAATTTTCTTTCAACTGACGGCCAATAAGTTACACTTCTAATATTATTTTGATTTTTACTTATTTGATTGGTGAGCTCTACAGGAATATACACTGTTTATATTTTGGTAGATCCATATCTATCACAAGATCTATAATACTAGCAAGTTGATGAGAGCAGTTTTCTTTTAAAAAAAAATAATCAAATAATTTATCTTTAATAGCCCAAGTATGTAGTTTTATTAATGTTAGCTCGTCTCTTGATAAATTAAGCTCATAATTCCAAATATCCCTTAATTCTTTTTTAGAATAACCAAATCCCTTTTATAAAACTCTTGATCAGTAAATCTAGCATCATAACCACCAAATAGCCCTTTCAGTATATAAGAAATAGCATATTCAGTTTCTGGAATTTTTGCACCAAAATTTAGAGTTAAATCAAATAAATTATTATTTTTACTATTGAATTTTAATAGATTATGCCCAAAAACAGATGCTGGATTTGCAAAATATCCACTAACAAGTAAAAAATACACTAATTGAATCTACTGAATTATTTTGATGCCATTTTTGCAATGCGCTACAAAAACTTGGATATATTTCATACTTCTCCAATTTAACTTGTTTACTAAGCCAGAAATATCTATCAGGAAACAAACATCTAGGGTGTTTATTCTTAAGTGATTTAGGTTTACCGTAAGACTCTTTTAATGCTTTTACTTCTTCTGTAATATTATTTTTGCCTTTTTTAGATAAATAAAAATCGGTATTTTTTTACTAATCCTTGTCCATCTTGATAGTGTAAAAGTCTAGAAAAAGTTTTAAATTCCCTCCATCTTTCGGCATTTGCCAAAAAAGAATAAAAACATAAAAATAATAATATAAAGGTTTCATTTTGCATAAAAAAAGCGCATTTATTGCGCTTTTTTTTTGTTCAAAAATCAATTTCTACATAATTGCATTGTATAGATTAGCGACCCTTTCTATTTGCGTTTGCACTATATAGTCATTAGTATCAACTAAAGATTTAACAATTGCACGAACAATATATTTATAGTTTTAGCACTCATTTTTGCTAAAGATTGCAGATATTTACCATTACCTTTTGCGATATCAACAACAATAGTGTCATAAGAATTATGGATAAGCCACTGTGTGAACTTCACTAGTAACACAGCTACCTTCTGATGAGACATTAGAGCTCAATGCAGTTGAGCCAAAATCCCAAATTACATTAGAAGTTATTGCACCAATAGGGCTTGATTTTCCAAAAAGAACGCCGCCAACCCCACATTGTTTATAAATTTGTTCAACGCTACGTTTACTTTGTACATTTTCTACATTTTCTACATTTTCTGCAAGAGCAGGAGTTTTAATTAACATAAAACCAGTAATTATTGCTATCGTTAATATATTCATATTTATTATATTTCCTAAATTTAAATTATATAATTTTACCTGAATAAAAATATATTTCATATCATTTAACAGTATTATAATTCAAATACGTCTTTTTAAATAAACAAGCAAGATTGAGATTGAAGCCGGTGTTATACCTTGAATGCGGCTTGCTTGACCGATAGTTTCTGGACGATAGTCGCTAAGTTTTTGTATCACTTCATTTGACAGTGCTTTAATAGAGTTATAATCCATATCACTAGGTAAAACAGTGTCTTCGTTCTTGCGATATTTTTCAATTTCTTCTAGTTGACGCTTAATATAACCCTCATACTTAATCTGATTTTCCACAACTCCGATTAAAGTTGTATTAGTCAGAAAAGGCTGCCCAGATTCAATCTGACTTAAAATTCGATAATCCACTTTTGGTCGTTTTAATAATTCCAGCAATGAATATTCATGATTCAGTGTTTGGCCTAAAATCTCAGATGCCTGCGTATCATTAGCTTGAATCCAAGTGGATTTTAAACGCTTTTTTTCTTGCGCTGCTGCTTTATATTTAATTTGAAATGCTGTCCAACGCTCATCATCTACCAAACCTAATTCTCTACCCTTAGGCGTTAAGCGTTCATCAGCATTGTCTTCTCTCAATAACAAACGATATTCAGCACGCGAAGTAAACATACGGTAAGGCTCGTTTGTACCTTTAGTAATTAAATCATCTACCATCACGCCAATATAAGATTCATCACGTTTTGGTAGCCAAGCTTCTTTTCCTAATACAGCACACCCTGCGCTCACACCTGCTAACAATCCTTGTGCTGCTGCTTCTTCGTATCCAGTGGTGCCATTAATCTGTCCAGCAAAATATAACCCTGATATTTTTTTCACTTCCAATGTTTGTCTTAAGCCTCGTGGATTGAAAAAATCATACTCAATAGCATAACCAGGACGCACAATATTGGCATTTTCAAAACCTTTAATTGAACGAATAAAATTTCGCTGTATTTCATATGGTAAAGAAGTAGAAACGCCATTTGGATAAACTTCATTCGTCATTAAGCCTTCTGGTTCAACAAAAATCTGGTGTGTGTCGCGCTCGCTAAAACGTACAACTTTATCCTCAATCGAAGGGCAATATCTTGGGCCAATGCCTTTAATATTGCCTGTGTACATTGGAGAATACTTTAAACTATCACGAATAAAATCATGCGTCTGTTCATTAGTATGTGCTATATAACAAGGAATTTGTTGTGGATGCTCACTTATCTTACCCATAAAAGAAAAAGTTGGTAATGGTGTATCATCTAGCTGTTTTTGCAACACACTAAAATCAATAGTACGCCCATCAAGCCTTGGCGGTGTGCCAGTTTTTAATCGACCAACACCTAGATCATAATTACGCAATGTCTTGGATAAAGCATTGGACGGTGCATCGCCAGCCCTTCCACCTTGAAAATTCTTTTGCCCAATATGAATAATACCTCCTAAAAAAGTACCAGAAGTAAGAATTACCTTATCCGCGCTAAATGATAAACCCATTTGTGTTACCACTCCTTTAACCACATTATTCTTAATAATTAAGTCATCAACTTCTTGTTGAAAAAGTGATAAATTTTCCTGATTTTCTAATGCATAACGAATAGCTGCCTTATACATAACCCTATCTGCCTGAGCGCGTGTGGCACGTACTGCAGGGCCTTTTGATGCATTTAAAGTTCTAAATTGAATACCAGCCTGGTCAATAGCCCTAGCCATTATTCCTCCCATAGCATCAATTTCTTTAACTAAATGTCCTTTACCAATCCCACCAATAGCAGGATTACAGCTCATTTGCCCAAGTGTTTCAATATTATGTGTTATCAACAGTGTATTTACACCCATACGTGCAAGCGCAAGCGACGCTTCGGTACCTGCGTGCCCACCGCCAATGACAATAACTGAATAATGTTGTGATTTCATATAATTAAAAAAGGCTCGTGTTGAACGAGCCTTTTTATTAACCAGTCATTAAATTTTACTTGATTTGTGCATCTAACTCACCAGATAAATATCTTTTACTCATTGTATCTAATGAAGATACTTTAATTTTGTCAGCGTTACCAGCAGAACCAAATGCTTCAAAACGTGCAGTACAAATATCAGCCATTGCATTAGTTGCATCCTTTAAGAATTTACGAGGATCAAAGTTAGCTGGGTTCTCAATCAAGTGCTTACGGACAGCGCCAGTTGAAGCCATACGCAAATCAGTATCAATGTTAACCTTACGCACGCCATTCTTGATGCCTTCTTGAATTTCACTTACTGGCACACCATAAGTTTGACCCATATCACCACCGTGAGAATTAATAATTTTTAACCAATCTTGTGGCACTGAAGAAGAGCCATGCATAACTAAATGTGTATTTGGTAAACATATGTGAATTTCTTTAATGCGATCAATGCGCAAAATTTCACCATCTGGCTCTTTGGTGAATTTATAAGCACCGTGTGAAGTACCAATAGCAATTGCTAAAGCATCAACATTAGTTTCTTTTACGAAATCAGAAGCTTCTTCAACTGAAGTCAATAGTAAATCAAGATCTAACTTGCCTTCGGCGCCATGACCGTCTTCTTCACCCATCTCGCCAGTTTCAAGCGAACCTAAACAACCTAATTCACCTTCTACAGATATGCCACCTGCATGTGCCATTTTAACAACCTCTTTAGTCACCGCAACATTGTATTCAAATGAAGAAGGTGTTTTGCAATCTGCTTCTAACGAACCATCCATCATTACTGATGAAAAACCTGACTGAATTGAACGCAAACATACTGCTGGTTCGCTACCATGGTCTTGGTGCATTACTACTGGAATGTGTGGATACATTTCAATTGCCGCTGAAATTAAGTGACGTAAGAACGGCTCACCTGCATAACCTCTAGCGCCAGCAGAACCCTGCATAATTACTGGACTGTTTGTCTTGTTCGCAGCCTGCATAATCGCATGCACCTGTTCCATGTTATTAACGTTAAATGCCGGCATACCATAACCATTTTCTGCCGCATGGTCTAATAATTCCCTTAATGAAATTAACATATTTTTACTCCTTTTTTACTTAAATTTAATATTATCTGTTTATTTAAAAAAAACATATTTTTTGTTATTTTAGCTTGTTAACTTTAGTATTTAATATTGTTCATCATTATCAACACAAAGAATTTTCATTAGGTTAGTGCCGCCTGATCCTCCTTTATACATGCCTTTAGTTAATATCACTAAATCTCCATTTTCTACAATATCTTTATTTTTTAACACTTGAATTACTCTAGCATTGACCTTGCCCCAATCTAAACTAGACATATCCTTAATACCACAAGGATAAACGCCACGATAAAGTGTAGTTTTACGCAAAGTAACGATGTTATCACTCATTGCATAAATTGATATATTAGAACTCATACGTGACATCCACAATGATGTTTTACCACTCTCGGTAAGCGCTGCAATTACTTTAACACCTAAATGATTCGCCGCATACATTGTGCTCATAGCAATAGTTTCATCAATATGTGTAAAATCTTTATATAGACGATGTTGTGAGTTTTTTACAATTGGATTCTTCTCTGCCTCTATACAAACATCGCTCATAGTCTTCACTGCGTTTTCTGGGTAATCACCTGCAGCTGTTTCAGCAGATAACATCACTGCATCTGTACCATCTAATACTGCATTTGCTACATCAAACACTTCTGCTCGTGTTGGAATTGGATTATTAATCATTGATTCCAACATTTGTGTTGCGGTAATTACAATACGGTCATTTGATCTAGCTAATTTAATTAAACGCTTTTGCTGTGCTGGTAATTGCGGATCGCCAATTTCAACGCCCAAATCACCACGCGCAACCATAATACCAGCAGACTCTTTTATAATGTCTTTAATAGTTACATCTACTAAAGATTCAGCACGTTCAATCTTTGAAATAACACCAGCTTCAGATCCAGCTGCTTGCAATAATTTCTTGGTAAGGCGTACGTCATCACCATTTACTGGAAATGAAAGCGCAACATAATCTGCCTTTGCCTTGGCAGCAGTTATAATATCTTTTTTATCTTTTTCAGTCAATGCGCCAGCGGATAAGCCACCACCACGAAGATTGATCCCTTTTTTATCTGATAATATACCACCTTGTGTTACCATAGTGTTAATTTTATTACCTTTAATATCGGTAACTTCTAAAATAACCTTGCCATCATCAAGTAATAAAATATTACCAACTTTTACCTCTTGTGGCAATGTTTTATAAGATATACCAACAGCATTTTTATAACCAGATACTTCATCCATATCTGCATCAAGTGCAAATTTATCACCGATATTTAACTTGATTTTTGCTCCATCTTTAAAACTAGCAATACGAATCTTTGGCCCTTGTAAATCCATCAAAACACCAATATAAGTATTGTTATTATGTGCCCAATTACGCACAGACTTCACTCTACATAAGTGCTCTTCTTCATTGCCGTGAGAGAAATTAATACGAACAACATTGACGCCAGCTACTAGAATGCTTTCTAATACGCCTGGCTTATCTGTTGCTGGGCCAAGTGTTGCTAATATTTTAGTTCTTCTTAACAAGCTCCTCATTCTGTTGCTCTTTGTTCTAAAATTTCAACTGCAGGCAAAATTTTGCCCTCTAAGAATTCTAGAAATGCACCACCACCAGTAGAAATATAGCTTATCTTATCTTCAATGTTATATTTATCGACCGCTGCTAGAGTATCGCCACCACCTGCAATTGAAAATGCTGAACTTTCTGCAATTGCCATTGATAATTCTTTAGTACCTTGGTCAAATTGATCAAATTCAAACACGCCAACAGGACCATTCCAAATAATTGTATTTGCGTTATTTATTATTTCGACTAATTCTTTTATGGAATTTGGACCAATATCAAAAATCATATCATCATCATCAACAGATGAACTATTTTTGGTTTTTGCTATGGTTGTTTCTGAGAATTCTTTGCCACAAACTACATCGTTTGGCACAGGAATTTCACAAGTTTCCATTAGTTTTTTAGCTGTTGGAATTAAATCATTTTCACACAGTGATCGTCCAATATTATGGCCTTGCGCAGCAATAAAAGTATTAGCAATGCCGCCCCCAACAATTAATTGGTCAACAATCTTGG
Source organism: Conchocele bisecta (assembly GCA_029237695.1). Classification (NCBI taxonomy): domain Eukaryota; kingdom Metazoa; phylum Mollusca; class Bivalvia; order Lucinida; family Thyasiridae; genus Conchocele; species Conchocele bisecta. The sequence goes on from JAQRGA010000261.1 coordinate 17,462, forward strand.
ATAAAGACCCTAACACTATCAATTTTGTTGATACCTTGGAACCACCGACAATCGCAACCATTGGGCGCGCAGGATTATCTAGTGCCTTGCCTAATGCTTCAAGTTCACCTGATAATAATGGACCAGAGCAAGCAATTGGTGCGTATTTAGCCACGCCATGTGTTGAGGCTTGTGCGCGATGTGCTGTACCAAATGCATCCATCACAAAAATATCACACATTGCTGCCATACGTTTAGATAGCGTATCATCATTCGCCATTTCACCCACATTAAAACGCACATTTTCGCACAGTATAACCTCGCCATCATTCATCTCAATACCATCTAACCACTTTGTAGCTAAATGCACTGTAGTGTTTAGCAAAACACTTAAACGATCGGCAACTGGCTGTAAAGTAAATTCATTACTTGCCTTACCTTCTGTAGGACGGCCACGATGTGACATTAACATTACTTTAGCGCCTTGTTTTATTGCCATTTCAATAGTTGGTAGTGACGCTTTAATACGCTTATCACTAGTAACAACACCGTCTTTAATTGGTACGTTAAAATCCTGGCGAATTAATACTCTTTTTGAACTTAAGTCTAAGTCTGATAAATTTATAACTGACATATTTTTTTCCTAAAATAAAATTTAATCCTTAACTATTTATCTTTAGAATAAGGAGAATTGTAAATAGCTATTTTTTAACATCATTATTAAGTGAGACAAATAATACTGGGATTATTGTCTTTAAGCAATGCACTGAACTAAACGCAGCATATTACAAGTATAGCCATACTCATTATCATACCAAGACACAACTTTAACAAATGTATCATCAAGTGCAATGCCAGCATTAGCATCAAAAATTGAAGAAGCGCTAATGCCACGGAAGTCACTAGATACAACCATATCTTCTGTATATTGCAAGGTTCCTTTCATTGAACTCTCTGAGGCTTCTTTAACTGCTGAACAAATTTCAGTGTAACTTGCACTCTTATTTAACTCACAAGTTAAATCAACAACCGAAACATCAACTGATGGAATGCGAAAAGCCATACCTGTTAGTTTGCCGTTTAATTCTGGCAATACAATGCCTACTGCCTTAGCTGCGCCTGTTGATGAAGGAATAATATTCTCAAATACCGCTCGACCACCTCTCCAGTCTTTCATCGAAGGCCCATCAACAGTTTTCTGTGTTGCAGTAGACGCATGAACTGTTGTCATTAAACCACGCTTTAAGCCCCAATTATCATTGATAATTTTAGCAATTGGCGCCAAGCAGTTAGTCGTACAAGATGCCGCCGAAACAATAGACTGTCCATCATAAGAATCGTGATTAACGCCATATACAAACATTGGTGTGCTATCTTTAGCAGGTGCTGATTGAACGACTTTCTTAGCGCCAGCATCAATATGTGCTTGACAAGATTCTTCAGTTAAGAAAAATCCAGTGCAGTCAATTACAATATCTACATCAATATCACCCCACTTAAGATCAGCTGGGTTACGCTCAGCACTAAGGCGAATCCTTTTACCATCAATTACTAAATCGTCATTTTCAACAGCAATATTTCCGTCAAAACGACCTTGCGCTGTGTCGTACTTAAGCATATATGCCAAGTAATTATTTTCTAACAAATCGTTAATACCTACTACTTCTAACTCTGGAAAATCCTTTTTAATTGCACGGAATACCATACGTCCTATACGACCAAAACCATTAATACCTATTTTAATTGCCATCTCCATTACTCCTTTTTTTTATTTTTTTAAAATTACGCTAAAACTTTGTTCACAGTCTTGACAACATTATCTACTGTGAAACCAAATTCTTTAAATAATTGATCAGCTGGAGCTGATTCGCCAAAACTAGTCATACAAACTACATCACCATCTAGTCCAACATATTTATACCAAGCATCGCCAACACCTGCTTCAATTGCAATACGTTTCACGCCTGGAGTCAATACAGAATCTTGGTAAACTTTATTTTGTGTATCGAATGCATCCGTCGAAGGCATAGAAACAACGCGTATTTTTTTATCACTCATTGCTACAGCACTTTCCATAGCTAAGCCAACTTCAGAGCCTGTTGCAATTAAAATAATGTCTGGTATTCCTTCACAATCCTGCAACACGTAACCACCTTTTTCAATATTTATAACTTGTTCAGCCGTTCTTTCCATTGGTGTTAAATTTTGTCTTGAGAACACCAATGCAGTTGGCGCATTACCCCTTAACATTGCTACTTTCCAAGAAACTGCTGATTCAACTGCATCACAACCCCTCCAAGTTTGAAAGTTTGGAATCATTCTCATAGTCGCTAATTGCTCCACAGGCTGATGCGTTGGACCATCTTCACCTAAGCCAATAGAATCATGTGTATAAACATAAATTGTGCCAATTTTCATTAGCGCCGACATACGTAATGCATTGCGCATAAATTCCATAAACATAAAAAATGTTGCGCCATAAACTTTGAACCCACCGTGCAAAACCATGCCGTTCATCATATGTGCCATGCCAAATTCACGTACCCCCCATGAGATATAATTACCATTCGCATTTTTTTTATTAACTTTAACTGTGCCTGACCAATTAGTTAGATTTGATCCAGTTAAATCAGCACTACCGCCAAACATTTCTGGTAATAATGGACCCATTGCTTCAATCGCATTTTGACTTGCCTTGCGTGATGCGATATTTGGCATTTCATCTTGGGTCTTAGTAATAAACTTATTCATCTCAACTTCAAAATTAGCTGGAAGTTCATTTGCCATACGACGCTCAAACTCAGCTGCTTCTGTTGGAAATTCTGCTTTATAAGCAGAAAATTTATCATTCCAAATACCTTCATCTGCCACGCCTTGTGCCTTATGATTCCAACCTTCATAAACATCGACAGGAATTTCAAATGCTGCGTGGTCCCAACCTAATTTCTTACGTGTTGCTACGATTTCCTCATCACCTAAAGGTGCACCATGACAATCATGTGTGCCTGCAAGGTTAGGCGATCCAAAACCAATCGTTGTCTTACAACAAATCAAACTTGGCTTACTGGTCTCTGCTTTAGCTTCAGCAATTACCTTGCTGATTGAGCCAGCATCATGTCCATCAACAACAATCACCTGCCAATCATAAGAATTAAAACGCCCTGGAACGTTTTTTTCCATCCAGTCACCAATATGACCATCGATTGAAATGTCATTATCGTCCCAAAATGCAATCAACTTACCTAAACCTAATGCGCCTGCCATTGCGCAAGATTCATGCGATAGACCTTCCATTAAACATCCATCACCCATAAATACATAAGTATGATGGTCAACAATTTTATGACCTGGCTTATTAAATTGTGCACCTAATGTACGTTCTGCAATCGCCATACCCACAGCATTAGTGATACCTTGCCCTAGTGGGCCTGTTGTTGTCTCAATACCTTCTGCATAGCCATACTCAGGATGACCTGCAGTTTTTGCATGTAATTGACGGAAGTCTTTAATGTCATTAATTGATAAATCAAAACCTGTTAAATGCAATAATGAATAAATCAACATTGATCCGTGTCCATTAGACAAAACAAATCTGTCTCTATCTGCCCAATTAGCATTAATTGGATTGTACTTCATGTGGTCGTTCCAAAGTACTTCTGCGATATCAGCCATTCCCATTGGGGCACCTGGATGACCTGAATTTGCTTTCTGAACTGCATCCATGCTTAAAGCACGAACCGCATTTGCTAAATTTCTGCGTGACGGCATGTTTAAATTTCCTTTAAATTAGAAATCAGATAATTATACGTAAAAATTATAAATTTATCAACACAACTATAAACACTTATGCTGCAAAAATGAATAACTCTTTAATGGACAAAAATATCAGTTTGTAGTTACAATGCCATAAAAATAATCTTAACAATACTTAGCGTATAAAAACAATATTAATCAAAGTATCATCAGCAAAGACTGGGCATTTTTATACAACAACTAAGAATAAACGCCTTCACCCAGAGAAGATAGAAGTTAAAAAATTCGATCCAGTTGCCCGACAACACGTAATGTACAAAGAAGTAAAAATTAAGTAATTTGAATTTGAATTGGCGTAATAAAAAACAGTGAAAATTAAAACCACCAACCCACTAATGATTTGACTTCAACTTAAATAAACCACACAAACAATACATAAATAATAAAAATAACACACCGTTAATTGGTGGATCAATTGCCACTTTACTATTTGTTGTATTGTTGTGTTGTTGCTCTTAACTTGATATTGAGTGATTAATAGATATCAAATTAACAGCCTTATAGCCATGCTTTATTACTATCTTTGTAATACTCTTTTAGCTCTTGCACATATTGATAAATTTTTATATAAGGACAAGACTTGCAAATACTACAAAATGTGTTATTTTTCAGAAAATCTGAAGAAATGTAGAATTATTTTTCTAGATTACAATAATTATTATTATAAGTTCGTTATCTATATTAATTTAGAACGCTATTATTCTACTAGGAGATAAAAATAAAAAGATATCACTATGAGTACTTACGTGCCTTCAATGCAGTGCTGAGTATTTAGAAGCTTTGCATTGCTGCCTATCAATAGAGCTTTTTCTAATTAGAGGTGTGGTGTTGGTCTAAGGACAATCTTGAATAACCTAAAGCCATGTTTGATAAGATATTTGTTCTTAGCTCTGACAAACTTACGACATCGAAAATAAAAAGCAGTCAATCTTGTTACGTAAAAGCTTTGGATTAATATGGTGCTTTATTAATTAAATCCATAAAGATATCAATATTTTTAAAAGATTCCTTTTATCTTAAACATAGCGTTTTTATAGATGGAATTGTACAACTCTCTTATTACATTTTTTAGATTTGTACCTTTGTTAGCCAGACTCATTCTTGCCAATCCTAACAAAGATGTGGCTCTTTATTTTTAAACTCATATACTAAAAAATTTTTATCTTCAATCCCATAGTTAAAATAAACTAAATTAGAGTTTAGTTGAGCAAAATAGCTAGATAAGGGTATTTTTTATAAAATAACAATTTTAAATTGGATGGATTAAAGGCAGCATTGGGCGTATTTAGTATTTACGCCATCCCTTACGGTACGGTTGAGCCTGCATCGTCTGGAGAGTACTTAGTTAAAATTAAACAGAGTTGGTGTGTATGCTAAAGACAGTTTTGATTTTAACGATGATAGTCAGTGGTTGGGCTTTTGGGATATTGATCCTAAAAAAGTTAGTGGCTACATACCAATCAGTTTGTGTTATCCTGGAAATTCTAATTTTAGAAATTGGAGGAGTGTATATAATAAAGGAGTAGATTATTATATTTATAGCGATATTAAACACATTCCAATTAAAAATGAATTTATCTTATAAGTTAAAAACAACAATACTTTTGATGATTGCCAGTTTGGTTATACATTTTCTGTGGTTGACGATTAACAGTTATAACTACAATCATATAAGTCAGAGGGAAATATTGTACGTTTTGTCTGGGTCTTGGTTTTATTACAGTCTTGTTTTTGTTTGGATTATCTTTTTGGCTTGATTATCGCTGGGCAAATATATCAGCAAAATAATTGGCTTATTATTTGTTCCATTCTTATTTATTGATTATCGATTTGGCGGTATCTATCAATATCACAAATTTTTGAAGGTGAGCTATGAGTCTGGGTGGTATTCCTTTATAGTATATAAAGGCCTTCTTACCATTTCTATAGTGTTAATATCTTTATCCTTGTTATCGCCAATAATTTACTATTACATGATTGTTAAAAAAAGGAAATTATCCTTTTAAAAAATATATAGCAAAATAAATCAACCCATTAAGTGAACATTCCGAAATAATTTATCTTTTTATAATACTGTTTAATAGACAAAAAAAATAGACCCTGTATAAAGCCCTTGTTATGTAAGGAGTTATAGAGGATCTATTTCTAAAAGTTAGTATTTAATTAACTTTTATTTAGTTGATGAAGTTTTTGTATAATTTTTACCCAACATCCTTCTTAAAACGTTATCTTTATTAATAAAATGATGTTTAATAGCACCAGCAATATGCAGAACAATAGCGGCAATCATTGTCCACCCTGATATTTCATGCGTTTCACCCATAAATCCAGCAAGTGCGGCATTATGTGGGATAGCCTCTTTGACTATGGGGTCAAATTGTGCTGCAATAATTTCTAAACCAAATACTGAGACACCATAACCACCTGCACCAGACATAATAAAACCTGAAATTGGCATTATAATCATTGTAATTATTAATACCCAATGAACTATTCTTGCCAAATTATGCTCAACTGCCTTATATCCAGTAATAAGTTGGGGCCACCCATTTACAAAACGCCAATAAACTCTGACAATAATTACTGCAAAAATTAAAACACCAATTGACTTATGGATAGGATAAAGCCAAAATACTTCATTTTCATCCATATAAATGCCAACAACCACCAGTGCAATAATAGTTAAACCTACCGCCCAATGCAAAAATATTGTTAAGTTAGATAGTTTTTCTTTTGTATCTCTCATGTTTTTTTTTAATTTTCAATTATTCAAAAAAAATAAAATTTATTGTTTAAAGAATTTAAGTAAGTAATACCTGCCTACCAAATAAAATATTGTAACAATAAAATATGTGCATAAATTATACAACAATATTAGTACAATAAATTTAAATATGCTTAGCCCCCATAAATCCAATTTGTCGCCAAGCCTCATATGCCACAATAGAAACACAGTTAGATAAATTTAAACTGCGAGAACCGTCCTGCATTGGCAAAGTAATGCATTTAAATTTATCTAATATTTCTTGTGGCAGTCCTCGTGTTTCAGATCCAAATAAAAATGAATCATCTTCTTTATATTTTATCTCTGCATAATTGCTTTGCACTTTTGAACTTACTGCAAAAATACGCCTTGGCTTTGCTTTATTTAAATAATCCTCAAAGTTATCATATTCAAAAACTTGTGCTAACTCTTTATAATCAAGCCCTGCACGTCTTAGACGTTTATCAGTAATTTCAAATCCAAATGGCTTAATAAGATGCAAATTAGCTCCCATATTAGCACTTAAACGAATTAAGCTACCTGTATTATTAGGAATCTCTGGTTCAAGCAATACTAAATTCAACATAACATTAAGAATAATTTTATTCTTATTTTTTTTACAGTAGTTTCTATCATTTTTTACATCAATTCTTCAGAATAAGGTAATTTTAGCATTTAAGCTGCAGTATTTATTTTTTGCTTTACAATATAAAATAAATCTACAAAAAAACATCTTAATGAATATATGACCATTTTGTTAATTTTTAATAAATATCTAAGTAAATTACTCTAGTACTTGAAGTTTGTTATATCATCCCATAGATAAATAATAACTAAAATAAAAACAATAAAAAATGGATATTAATAAATTAACTTCGCAATTCCAACAAGACTTAAGCGCTGCACAGTCCATTGCAATTAATAAAAATCATGCGACAATTGAGGGCGTGCATATATTAAGTAGTATGCTTAGTAATTACTCTTCAAGTGTAAGTAATATTCTTAAGATATTAAATGTGAATACCAAAAAACTTAAAGACAATATCGATAAAGAGATTGATAATTTAGCCGTAGTAGGTAATCCAAATAGTGCTATTGGTATATCGCAAAACTTATTAAGATTGTTTAGCGCTACTGAAAAATTATCAACAGATAAAGGTGATAAATACCTGTCAACTGAATTATTTTTATTAGCGATTATTAATAACAATGACACAACGACTAAATTATTAAAAGATTTAAATATTGATAAAAAAAATCTATCAGCTGCTATAGATAAAATTAGAGGGGGTAAAACCGTGAATGAGCAAAATACAGAATCTCAAAGAGATGCTCTAAACAAATACACATTGGATCTAACAGAGTATGCGCAAAACGGTAAGCTTGATCCTGTGATTGGTCGCGATAATGAAATCCGTCGTGCTATTCAAGTCCTACAACGACGTACCAAAAATAACCCTGTACTTATTGGTGAACCAGGTGTAGGTAAAACTGCAATTGCTGAAGGTTTAGCACAACGCATTATCAATAATGAAGTGCCAGAAGGCATTAAAGGTAAACGACTATTATCATTAGATATGGCGGCATTGATAGCAGGTGCAAAATACCGTGGTGAATTTGAAGAGCGCTTAAAAGCTGTGCTGAAAGAACTTGAGGCTGAACAAGGGCAGGTGATCTTATTTATTGATGAATTACATACTATGGTCGGCGCAGGTAAGGCTGATGGCGCAATGGATGCTGGTAATATGCTTAAGCCTGCACTTGCTCGTGGTGACTTACATTGTATGGGAGCTACCACGTTGAATGAATATCGTGAATATATTGAAAAAGACTCCGCCTTAGAGCGTCGTTTTCAAAAGGTATTAGTAGATGAACCTAGCGAACAAGATACGATTGCTATCCTGCGTGGACTGAAAGAAAAATATGAAGTGCATCATGGTGTAGAAATAACCGATCCTGCTATTATTGCTGCTGTTAGTTATTCTCAGCGCTATATTACCGACAGACAGCTACCTGATAAGGCCATTGATTTAATTGATGAAGCGGCATCACAAATTCGCATGGAAATTGATTCAAAGCCTGAATCAATGGATAAACTTGACCGTAAATTAGTGCAACTCAAAATTGAACGCATGGCACTGAAAAAAGAAAAAGATAAAGCATCTAAAGAAAGACTTAAGGAGCTTGAAACTCATATCAAAAAACTTGAAAAAGAATATGCTGACCTTGAAGAGGTTTGGAAAAAAGAAAAATCTGTTGTCCAAGGCGCACAATATTTAAAAGAAGAACTTGAGCAAGCGAAATCTGACTTTGAATTGGCGCACCGTAATAATGATTTAGCCAAAATGAGCGAATTGCAATATGGTAAGATTCCAGAACTTGAGGCTAAGATAACAGAATCTGAATCAGCTAATGTGGAAGATATGACGCTACTACGCAATAAGGTCACTGAAGATGAAATAGCATACATTGTTGCACGTTGGACAGGCGTTCCTGTAGATAAAATGATGGAAGGTGAGAAGGATAAACTCTTACAAATGGAGAATATTATTCATCGGCGCTTAATCGGCCAAGACAAGGCAGTTAAGGTAATATCAGATGCTGTTCGTCGTTCTCGAGCAGGTTTATCAGACCCTGATCGTCCTGATGGATCGTTTATGTTTATGGGGCCAACAGGTGTAGGCAAAACAGAACTTACTAAAGCATTAGCTGATTTCTTATTTGATACAGAACAAGCCATTGTACGCATTGACATGAGTGAGTTTATGGAAAAACATTCTGTTGCACGATTAATTGGAGCGCCTCCTGGATATGTTGGTTATGAACAAGGTGGTGTACTGACTGAAGCTGTTCGCAGAAAACCGTACTCAATCATACTACTTGATGAAGTAGAAAAAGCACATTCTGATGTGTTTAATATTCTCTTACAAGTACTCGATGATGGTCGTTTAACTGATGGACAAGGTCGCACGATTGATTTTAAAAATACTGTTATTATAATGACTTCTAATCTTGGATCTCATTTAATACAAGAAAATCCTGGAAAAGATATGAACTCTGAATTAACTCAAATTATCGCAGAACACTTCCGCCCTGAGTTTGTCAATCGTATCGATGAGATTGTTGTGTTTAATAATCTTGAAAAAGAGCAAATTAAAAACATTGCCATATTACAAATTGAAATCCTGAAATCTCGTCTAGCAAAAATTGACCTCAAACTTGAGTTAGATAGTAATGCAATAACTGTAATTGTAGACAATGGATATGACCCAGTATTTGGCGCACGCCCACTCAAACGCACTATACAGCAATTATTAGAAAACCCACTTTCCCAAAAAATACTAGCTGGAGAATTTTTACCAGGGTCAATTATTCATGGCAGTATATCTAATAACAAAATTGTATTTTCCTAAAAATATTTGTATAAATATGGATGATTAATATAATCCAGTTTTTATCTGATAAAATTACAATAAATTTAAAAAAATAAACTATTCATAATATTGTTTTTTTGTAACTAAATGTTGCCATCATTATATTTAATTTCTGTCATAAATAAAACACTAAATTGTTCAAAATTATAATTATCTAATTCATTTACAAAACCTTCGGTAAGTGTTTTGTATTCATGATTAACTAACCATGCGAAAATGACAAGTGCAATCAAGCGATTTATTAAGCGGGTATTTTGCAAAATCAAAATCCACAAATTTCATAGGCTTGTCGTAAAACCGTTCATGAATCACACAGGGTGTTTCAATCGGCCCTAGGTAAATTATCATGTAAGGATGTGAGTCTAGCGTTTGTCGAGCTCTTTGGACTTGTGCCTCAAGGTATTTATTCTTGTAGGGCATACCCTTTTGATTTTAAACACAAGTCGATTAAATCGCGTTTGGCAAAGGCTGCCTCTAAGGCGCTATATATGCCAACAGTTGCAGAGTGTGCTTGATAATTGCATTGCGCTTTGTCTTGTTGCCAATCTTCAGCATTAAAATCGTGTTTAACATAGTGCCTAGGTGAAACACAAGCCGTTAAGAAGCCGATTGTAAATATTAGTAATAAGTATTTCATGCAGTTTACAAATAAGAAATAAAATTTAAATTTTACCTTAAGGATAGTATTAAAAACAATGCTTGGTCATTTCTGCATAAAGTTATCAATTGTATGGTAGGATTTAAAAAAGGCCTTGCTGTTTTTTAATGTTCTTCTAGTTTCACCTAGGTGAAACACCTAAACCCGCCCTACGCCCTAAACTGGGCGACATGAATAAACCACACACAAGAATCCCTCAGGGGGATAAAAACACACCAGCCATTCTTTTCAATCCCCACTTGAGGGGAAAAACGCCTTTAATCTGGCGATTAATTTTGAATACACCGACCAACATGTGCCTAGTGAGGTAGAGCTATTGCCAGATGGCGATGTCATTACTGGCAGAGACGGCAGAAATTGGAATAACCCAAACCCACAAGCTATTGTTGATGCATTTGTTACAAACAAAAGCAAACTACCCATTGATGTTGAGCATGCAACAGAGCTTAAAGCGCCAAATGGCGACCCAGCACCAGCAGTAGGTTGGATTGTTGGTATTTTTATTAAAGATAACCAGTTCAATCTGGGGGTAGCGTTGAATGGAACAACGAAGGCTCTTGGTTGCTCAAAGATAAGCGCTATCGTTATCTAAGTCCAGTATTTATCTTCGATCCAAAAACCAACAATATATTGCGTTTAACAAGTGCTGCACTAACCAACAATCCAAATCTATTTTTAACCGCCCTCAATTACTGCGGGCAACTTCTAACCACCAAGCAGGAGATACTACTATGAGCAAAGCAATTTGCCAGTCATTAGGGCTGGATGAGGGTGCTAATGAAGACAATATCATTAAAAGCCATTAACACTTTAAAGCAGGATAAGAAAACCGCACTGAACGCAGCTAAAACGCCTGATGTCACTCTATTTATCCTAAAGCTGACCACGAACTTGCGCTTAACAGGGTGCAGGGTGCAGAAGATGCTTTAGCAAAAATCAAATCGTATCAACACACCCAAGCGGTAGATGTGGCAATTAACACGGCCTTAGAGGAGGCAGGCAAGATTGCCCCCCCCTGCCAGTGTTGATCACTATAAAGCAACCTGCAAAGATGCCGCAGGCCTCCAACAGCCTTTAACCAGCTAGTCGACACTTTGCCAGTGATTGCACCTAACTCAGGTTTACAAGGCAAGCAAGCAGGTGATGAGACTAACGCAGTATTAAATGCCGCCGATAAAGAGCTGCTCGTATGCTTGGCATGAGCGAAGATGAATTTGCCAAAGCTAAAAATGCCCAAGACAGCACAACAAACAACAAATCAACTAACACACGGAGAAAAACTAATGGCTACAATTACCCCGGTACTTATCACTAGCTTACAAACAGGCTTTAAAAAAGAATTTCAAGACGCGTTTGGTGCAGACACACCAGATTAATTACTTATCTGTTGCCACGGTTGTTAATTCAACCATTAAGTATTTAGTTGAGTGACGTGGCAAGCAAAATTCAATCAAATGTGATAATAGTTCTGAGTATATCAGCAAAGCTTTGTGAAATTGGGCGCAAGCAGATTAAATATATTCACAATAAGGCAAGTCAGCTCGGAGCGCTCATATATAAAAAATTAATCACACAGTAAGGTAAGAGTGCTTGAATTTTTATTTATTTAATTCAGTTGAATAAGCGCAAAATCTAACCACGCAGTGTTTATGATATGTAATAATGAACGGCCACATTTTGTATTAAATGGAACGCCATTAAAAGTAAAGATGGTGTAATGAAATGACTGAAAGCAGTCAAACCTATGCTTTATAGCTGTATAGAAAACAGAGGTATTGCACAATCATATTTAATTTTAATAAAGGATAAATTAAAGAATTATATTTAATTGCTAACAAAAACTTTAAACAATTTACATTTACATAGTTTTACTATTCAATTCATACTTCCAGTTTCAACAACCCATTTTTTAAAAGTACCTTTATTAAACTTTGCGGCAGCTATTCCAGTACGATAGATACCTAAATAAACAATATTTTTATATACTTTTACACTACCTATATCATTCGTAGTGCCTTTAACTTTTGCAGTTTGCCAATTCCTTAAGTCTAAATTATTATCAAATTTTGACCATGATAAACCACTTCTGGTAGCAACCCAGACAATATCATTAACTTTATTTCCAGATAAATATACTTGTGCATTGCTATTATTGGAAAATCCTTTTTCCTTATTATTTACAATTTTCCACGAAGATAAAACAACTTTTTTTTGTGATGATTTTATAGTTGCCCAAGCAATACCACCGCCATTTGTCCCTATTAATATAATGTCTCCAACTTTACTACCTGTAGCATACACATCCCATATATTATTAGATGGTAATCCATTATTTTTACTATATATTGTCCAAATAATTTTATCATTACTATCGCGCATGCCGACAACTAAACCATTTTTCGATGTTCCTGCAATAATCAATTCTGATCTTTTGTTTTTAATTGTATAAATAGTAGTAATTCCTATATTGTCAAAACCAACATTTATCCAATTTCCTTTGGGCGATCCTTTACTATCTAATTTGATGGACCACAATCCTTTGTCTGTGCCAATATACATAGTTGCCATGTCTATTGGCTCATTTATATTGCGAGATATATGAACACTACGTACCCTTTCCGTAGATCCTGATAAAAAATTAAATTTATTAATTGTTTCCCACTCGCCAAACCCATCATCTGGGCTCCAAATTGCATAAGATATTCCATTATAAGTTGCTGCATACAAAACCTTACTCTTGCCTTGTAATGGTGTTAAAAACATAAAACGAAAATGATCATTAAACAATCCAGGTGTAATATCGCTACGCACTCGATGCCAATTAGCAGGAAGTATATTTTCTTTTTCTACTCGCCCCCAATTCATACCACCACCATCTGTTCCAACAAATATTGTGCGTGTTTGATTGTCATCTTCACTCACAAGTACAGATAATACTCTGCTATCACTCAAAGGAGCATTACAACTAGATAAATAGAATAATTGATAAATAAAATTACAATAAATTCTAAATTAAAAAATTAAACTATTCATAATATTGTTTTCTTTTTTTAGTAACTAAATGTTGCCATTCATTATATTTAATTTCTGTTCATAAATAAAAAAAACACCTAAATTGTTTCAATAAAATTTATAATTATCTAATTCATTTTACAAACAAAACCTTCCAATTAATAATAAAATGGTTTATTTTTTTAGACCTTTGATTATTCAATGCTTTGTCAATTCTTCTCGTCAGATAACTTTTATTTAACTGGTTTTTTAACATAATTTTTAAATTATTCTTTCCTTAATGTTAATTTAAAATGAATAATAAAAATACAAAATTAAATTTTAGTAGCCATAATTAATTATTTTAAGAAAATACATATTGGTTAATTAAACCTAATTATTATTTACAATTGGCATATTTACTCTTATTTGTGTGATTTGATTAAAAATAAACTTAGAGGGTAAATTCAATTAATGTGTAAGCGGGAAATAGATTAAAAATATAGACCTGAGTATTTAATTGTTTTAAAAATTATTATAAAATTGTTTTTAAGTTAATTGTAAATGAAGTTTTTAGGATCTTCTCTAAAAGTATATAATTTAGACAATCAATTGAAATGACTATATCAAAATTATAAAAAATGGATTATGGAACAACAACAACCAGGGCTTTAGTTGCAATTATTGAGGATTGTGCCCTACTGTTAGCGGTAAACCAATCAATAATTACTAATGCAATTGGCTTAAGCGTTGCCACCACTTTTGTGATTTAATTAGCTTTCAAAACATAAAGTGTTTCTATTTTTTCGCAACTACATTCATTAAAGAGGTTCGTATTTCCAAATATTTAGTACTAATTTATTTCTTTTTCTTTTGTAACAATTGTTGAGTTAATAATGCAAATCCATATTTTTCCGATCTTTATGTTTAATAATTAGGTATTTTTTGTGACCACTTTATTGTTACAATCTGTATTATTTTAGGTTACGAGCAGAGGCCTTTGCTAGTAAAAATACTTTTGGCCCAAGTCTGCATTAGACGGGCCTAATGATTTGGCATTCGGTTTTTTTTTTTTTTCTTTTTTTTTTTTTTCTATTGGTGTTATTATTTATCTTAGGTGCTAATTTGAGTGAATTTTTAATTGGCTCTGGTACTTTATTCGACCAATCAGTTTTACTTTTTAATTAGGCGATTTAGGGCAATAAACTTAGTGTCACTGTATTTAAAGGCTACCAAGGTACTTTATTAAATAAGTTTACCACCTGCGGAGCGTGTTTATTGGGCTTTGGTTTGAATTGTAGCAATTAATTAAAAATATCATTGTATCCAGAAAATATCTAACAAAAGTCAGATAACGATATTATTTCAGTTACTGTTCTTTAACACTTGGAAAAAATAACGCTTGGTTATTTGCCAATGATAATTACCAACTCAATAAAGAATGGAAATACAAAAAACTAAATGTTACTAATTAAAAAATTAGAGCAAATGGCGTTGCCATTTGCGTTATTTAAGTGGGGGATACCAAAGGTTATTTTTATCAACTTAGATTCAAGGTGGGACACTGATAACTCTTATTTTTCCCACGACCAGAACACCGAACTTCTTATTGACATTGCATTAAACTTTTTTATTTATGACAATAAAAAGGAGGCCTTATTTAATTATAATTAGATTTAGGCACAGGTAGTGGTATTTATCGCCATCACACTAGCAGGACAATGAATCCACATTGGCAAGTTAGTGCTACAGACTTTTTCTCAATATGCACTTGTAAGTAGCGAAGAAAAAATTCCACACCCCAATGGATATTAATTTTCAACAGGGGTAGTTGGTTTGATGCTGCACCTAAAACAGCGTTTCTTTTGAGTTTAATTATCTCCTAAATTCCACCGTTTATATTAAGGATGAAAATGACCCGCATTTGCATTAAATTAAAATCATGGAACCAATCAGCGCACTTGTATCTGGCAAAGACGGTCTTTGGATGACAAATTCGCCTTAACTTATTAAACGCGCGCATCAACACATTTAATAAAAGAGGCTATCTTCTTTTATTGGAGCATGGGCTACGATCAACAAGAAGAAATTATTTCATTGTTGCAAGAATTAAAAACTTCTCTTTACATTAAAAACAAAATTTTTTAAAGATTATAATTTTAAAAATCGCCGCCATCTTGTCAAGACATTAAATAAAACCTAAAGGAAAAATGAAAAATAAAAAAATAATACAAATTACTCACTACAGCTTCATTGTTTAATTCCACAACTGCTAACGCAATTGGATTTAACAATGACCGATAATGCCCACCAACACCTGAATCAAAGCAATACAAGAAACAAACAAAACTTACAACATTAAAATTAGCTAGAAAACCTGGCCAAGTAATTACCCAAATTTTTGGAGTTACTACTATATAAAAAATTTAAAAAAATTAGCAGAGACAATGTCAGGAGGTAAGGTTTAAAAAATCAGAAATTATTTAGATTCTGCAAAAAAATAAGAAACATAAAGCAGCGTTTGTTTGGTATTTTTTGGGACTTTGTTAAATTCAGGTCAATATGATCTAGGTCATTCTGGATCTTTACTAATTGGAAAGGTAAAAGATATTAACACATTTGTTTCTTTTACCAATATTTGCCATTATTTGATATGACAACTGACGAACAGCATGCTTGGTTTGAATAATGGTTGGCGGTCAAGAAGCCTTAATGGATAAAGTTTTGCCAATACATGGCCAAACATGGAATTAAGTCTATTTATTGGTGGCAACTACTGGCAACCAAAATGGCGGGTGGGTGGTTTAATTTAAAAAGAAAATTAAACTCCGTTAAAGACTTACAATGGCCTAAAAACAAGCGCATTCCCAGGGTTTTGCAGGAGGAGAAATTTATGGCAGAAGTTTGGCGCAACAAAACCAACTAATATCCCAACAGGAGAGCTCTTACACCGCCACTAGGATAGAGGTACTAAATTTGATTGCTCTAAGAAATGGGTTTGGACCTTCATTTGGAGTTTACGCATGGGTTTACCACATAAAATTGCACCTTACTACTACCCAACAGGTTGGCCACTGTTTATCTTGAACATGGATGCCGAATTGCAATTCTTAATTAAACCTTAAAATTAAAAAGTACAATACGTCTACCCCAAGAAAATCTTTTACATGGCTAATTCTAATAATTTCAGGCAAATGAAATTTATCCGCTTACCCAGATGTATAAAATCAGTGCTGAACATGAAAAGTTGCTAAAAAACTTGGCGGGATCATGAAAAAAGATTATCCTAATATTAAAATAAAAACTTTTCCCTAAATCTGTATTTAAATGTATACATTAAAGCAAAATAATAAGTTACTTAACAAAGAATTAGCTGCAAAAAATACACTCTCTTAAGGAAAATTATTGGAATCTTAGATCCCAACTATTCAGAAAAAAAGATACGTTGCATGGGACGACAATTTTCAGATCAATCTCCTTATTAATTTAAACAACTCATCAAAGTCTAACTTACGATAAATAAGAAAGTTAGTTAAATAATAAATAAATAACCCGAATGGTTAAGAAGCGATTTAACTGTTGGGCTGTTGTTGTTAACTCAATTTTTTAATGTATTTATTTAATGTTATACATTTCGTTATGTCCTTTAATAACTCATCCTAATTCGCTTTGCAAAGGAAATTGAATGGCATGTTTTATTTTCTGCATTACATTTTTTTTATTAGGCAATTGCCTATGCCCATGCAAAAAGATCCACACGTTAGAGTGGATATTTTTTTTTACTATACAAATTATTTCTATTCAAAAAACAAAGCTTTAATCAAATCTTGATTTGGCTTCGCTCTATTTTGTCTTGCCAATTCAATTGCATTGCTAAATTATTTTATTACGGAGATTGAATTTGCTTATTCAGCTTATGTTAATAAACGAAAATAGAAAAAAGTGGTGACCCTGGTGGATTAACTCATTCTTGTTTATTTTTATTATAAAAAGTATTATTTTTCCAAATTAGTTTTTTATTTTGTTAATAATACTTTGGCACACTATTTGCCAAAGATATAACTACGAGGAGACTTAAAATAATGATTTGGCTTAGTTAAGGTTTATAGTCACCTTGGTGGTTATTAATTGGGTTTGGCTTTCCAGTGGACTTCACCTTTGCTGGCATGGCAGTTATTATTTTTGGTATTTTTTAAAGCCAAGGCGTTGGATTTCTATTTTGACTTTAATTTTTGCCTTATCGACAATCATGGGAGCATAATTGCAAAATTACCATCTTATAGCAATTACCATTTAGTTTATTTTTCATGGGGCAATTGTCTTACAAAAAACTAAACTTGACCGGAAACAACTACTGGAAGCCTTGCATGGGGCAACTTCTTATTTGGTAAATATACGCGGTGGGGGCTTAGCTATATTTCTACTATTTCGTTAATTGGTTCATTTACTCGCGAGCATCAACATGGGTGTTGGTTGGTAGTAAGCAAGTGTAATTGCCCATGGGGTGCTATTATTTTTCTCTACCCAGTTATGCTTAAAAAAAATTACAATTCAAAAAAAAACAATTTATCTACTGGTGTTTATTTGTGCCTCAGGTACCTTAGGTCAAATCAATTCCACCTTACTATTTGCATTGATTATTACTAGCAGATGTCTTAAGGTGGTACAAGTTGGTGATATTTTATTTAAAGCAGCAGTCATGGCCATATATTATTTAAGGTTGGAGGTCTATATTGTTTAAAATGTATTTCGGTTATATCTTTAACCTATACCCAGGAAGTAGCCCCAGCCTTTAAAGATTAAGAATAATAAACTTGGTAAAAATCTAAAAAAAATACATTAGCTGTTTATTTTTCAAGGCCATTGTGACCCCGCCTAATTTGTTTTGCTTAATCATTGCCCGCCGTACTTGGTTCAATTTTTTTAGGTATTGCCACGCCAACAGAATCTGCTTCTATCGGTGCAGTTGGCTCTTTACTTTTAGCATCTTTCTACCGACGACTTAATTGGGATATATTGTACCAATCAAGTATTGAAACCATTAAAGCCACTTCTATGGTATTTGCTATTTTGATTGGTGCTACTGCCTTTTCAATGGTATTTACTTATAACGGTGGCGACATAATAGTGGAAAATTTTATTCATAGCCTACCAGCCAAAGAAATAAATTTTATCCTTATCTCAATGCTAATTATTTTCATTCTTGGATTCTTTATTGATTTTGTAGAAATTTCACTCATTATCGTGCCAATTTTCTATCCAATCGCCCTATCGCTTGGCATTGATATACAATGGTTCGCCATTCTTATTGCTATGAATTTACAAACTTCATTCTTGACGCCACCATTTGGCTTTAGTTTATTTTACCTCAAAGGAGTCGCTCCGAAGTCTATTCAAACCACTGACATATATAAAGGTGTAATGCCTTTTATTATAATACAAGTCACGATATTAGTCAGCTTAATTGCATTTCCACAATGGTATGGCTTTGATGGGATTTAAATTTAATTAGCTATTTTTATATAAAAATAGCTAATTAAATTAAATCTATTTGTCTATTTGAAATATCATATATAAATAAACAAGGTAATAATATTATGATAAAAAATAAAAATATTTTAATCGCATATACAATTGCTACGCTAATTCCATTTAATATAAGCGCAAAAGATGCTAATTATGACTATCATGAACCAGTTGCAAATAGTATAATTACAGAACAACGTGTATCATTAGAAAAAAATACTAAGGGTGCAGGATTTGGGCCACAATCACCACGTGACATTGATAATATAGATATTTGAAATATCATATATAAATAAACAAGGTAATAATATTATGATAAAAAATAAAAATATTTTAATCGCATATACAATTGCTACGCTAATTCCATTTAATATAAGCGCAAAAGATGCTAATTATGACTATCATGAACCAGTTGCAAATAGTATAATTACAGAACAACGTGTATCATTAGAAAAAAATACTAAGGGTGCAGGATTTGGGCCACAATCACCACGTGACATTGATAATATAGATATTGGCAACAACCAAAGATTATTTGGTATAGCGCCATCCTATACAGAAATGAATTTATGTCATATTCATTTTCATAAAAATGCTGAGCATAAGGGTGGGGAATTTACTAAATATGCAGGTAATGGTGATGGGCATGGTTTTCAAAGTGGATTTATATATTCATATTTAGCAAAACTAAATAGCGCAGAACTTAAACCTGTTGCACATGAAGTTTGTCCTAGTAAGCACGGTGGGCTTGTCTCTGGAGATACAATTGAAGCTCATTATGTTTATTCAACTGCAAAAATTAGTCCAGGCCCTGGATTAAGTTATTGTTTTAATGACTCAATCAAGAATCCTCAGTTGCGTGTGGAATCTCAGGTATATATCCTTGTTAATGATAAAAATGCTCTAGATTTTAAAAATTTAGCTAAATATAACAAAGTATATGGACTATACCAAGCAACAAATATACCATCTAATACTGGCACTCCAGTTGAGTACATTGGGTCAACTACTGGACCTGATTACAATACAAAAGGGTCTCCGTTTCAAGTTTCATGGAGTGTTCGCCCTAATGTAGCAAAGGTTGATATAACATCAGTAAATGCTTGGTGTAAAAGAAACGTATTTAATGAAGATCATGCGCGCGGCGTACGAAATCTTATTATTAATCCTGATTTGCTTTCAAAAATCAATAAATAGCCCTACAGTTAAGTAAGAAAATTTGGTATTACTCAAAAAGCAGCATATTTTATGTTGTAAAGAATTAGAATAGCTTATAAACATGGCTCGTTTAAATTTTTTAATATTATTGAAGTGGATAAGACTTATATAAGCAGTAAAGAGAAAACAAACACACTGATAATAAATTAAAAGATGATTGTGATGTAGTTAATAAAATAATGGCATTCTTTATTTTTTCAAATCGTATAAAAAGAGTTATTTTAAACATACTTAACATCATAGGCTTTAACTCCTGCTAAAAGTATGTCAATAATAACAAAAATACTGAGTCAAAGAAGAGAGGAATATATCGCTTTTATTATGCCAAATGTAGTCAAACCAAGTACACTTAAATACCGGTCACTACAGTTATAAAGAAGGTATATTTTTAGTTAGCTTAATTGTATAAATCCTAGAGTAAGCCTTAATAATTAAATTAATTATATTTAATTTAAGATTCTTTTTTTTTATAACGCATCACTTACCAAAGCTTTAAATATTATTTTTAGTGGCAAAAATTACATTTAGAGTTTGAATAGTTGATTCTATAAAAAATAAATTAGAGAAGTTAGTCTATAAGCCGGGTTCTGTAATAGATAGTCATTCATCTACGAATCTTGTCACCAAAATTCTTTAGCACTCTACCCGTTACCTTGTGCGAGCTTACACCATGGGTAACCTATTTGAGCTTGCTCCAAGTGGGGTTTTCTTGCCACGGTTGTTACCTTCCGTGCGGTGCGCTCTTACCGCACCTTCTCACCTTTTCCCATAAAGGGTAGTCTATTTTCTGCAGCACTTTCCGTTATGTCACCATACCTAGCCGTTAGCTAGCACTTTGCCCTGTGGAGCCCGGACTTTCCTCTGAGAAAAACCTCAGCGACTATCCGACCAACTTCAGTGCTTATTATAGCATTGTATAAAATATGTATATATAAGATATAATTTAAAATAAACAAGTTTAAAATAAAACATTTTGAAGAAACAAAATTGAAAATTATTAATTAACAAAATACGTTTTTTTAGCAAAATTTTACATTTGCAGGTGCACCGGTTGACAGTATAATTTAGAAGATAATTAAATAATTTAACAGAAACTGTGGGGTTTTTTCAAATGTAATGGAATTTAAAATGAATTGCGCTGAGCGGTATTCAACAAAACGTATGGAATTCTGAATGGCGGGTTTGTGACCCACAGGCGGTTTTAAAAAAGTAGTAATTGAAACGATTCAAATTATTGGAACCTGGAAAGACGACGCTTAATTAAAATGTAAATTACTTTTTCTATAAATTAAAAATTTACTTAAATAAGAGACGATTGACGAAATTACAATTTTTCTACCCAAATTAATGAATTTGATTATTAAATCTTAATCCTAGTAATAACTAATGGCTTGAGACTTTAAAAACCAGTTAACGTTAATAAAAAGTTAACATTTTGAGATTATTCCTTTTATTTATGCAAAAAAATCTTATTACGAATAAATTTTTAAATTATAAAATAAACGTGGATATTCTTCCACCGTTTTGGGATCCACTGCGGACAGTGACTGGCATATTCTTTAATCTTCAAAACTCATAAATAGCTTCCATAAACCCCAATTTCTTCAAAAGCTATTTTATTTTTAGCTATTTTTTTTAATAGAATTCTTGAGAATGAAATCAAATAAGCTGCACCGACCAACTGCGGATTAAATTAAAAAAAACTGGCCTTAGTGTTTTTTTAATGTTTTTGATGGTTGCCCTTTTACCCACCCGTTCAGCTTTACCAATCATAAACCTAAAATTACCTGTGTTCATCCAACATCATATCGCTAAAATTTATCCATACGAGTAGGCAGTAGTTAGGCCCTGCAGGGCCAATCACTTCATCGCCAACTGTCACTGGAACTACTGTGGCCCTTACAGTAATAAGAAATTAATTTATTATTAAAAATCTACACCTTTAAGGTACTCCTTCGACCATTGTTTAAGCAAATTTGCTTAAGTCGCCAAGTGCGGCTGCATTCTCGTCCTTGTAATAATTTGTGCCAGTAAGTAGAAAATAAAGTCCCCCACCTCCCCACCTGCCATTCATTCACTTGCTTGCTCTTATTTAGAGTATTACCAAGTCAATTTTTATTTATACTTAGAAGTATCTAATTTTTAAATCAGGATAAATATTCATAATCTACTTTTGGTAACTGGCGCCATTCCTGAACCACTCTATAGAAAAATGCAAAGGGAAGCGTGGCCCAGGCACAATTTGGAATTATGGGGCAACTGCCTTGTGATGCGGATGGGAATGACCTTGGGGTTTAAATCTTTAATTTTAAACATCCAATACCAGTAGGTCCCAGTCTTTCCTCCTAAACCTTGTGCACCAATACCGAGGTCTTGATGTTTGATTTTATTAAATAAAATATAAGCGCATTTTTTATCCAATCTTTGAAGGGTTATTGAGATGTTTTAGACGCAACTTTCACTAATCATTTAATCGGCCTCCATTTATGGCTGTTTCATATTTTTGCTATTAAACATCGCGCTGACCTCTTTCTCAGGCAGTGCCAAACCACCAAGCGACCAATTACCTAATAGAACACGCCTGGGCAGTAACGACCAAGGCCTGCGGCCCATTGGAGTAGGAATCATTATTTTTAATACCCAATCAAATTGAAACAAATTGACATCAGGATTGTAATACAGAAAAATTTTAGCTTTATTTTTCCGATCCACCCAACCTTTGGGCTGCTAACAATTAAATAAAATTCACTTTATTACCTGATACAACTTTCATGATGAATTGACTGCCGGTGTATTATCTTTAGTATTGGATTACAGTCTAAAACAAGTTGGGTCTCAACAAGTTGAAGCACGTAAAGGGTTTGTTTCTCATTAGTAAAAAGCTTGTCTAAACGCCCAACAATTAAACATATCTTACTAACCGATAGAAGTCAGCGTCCCATGTAACACTTCATACCCACATTCAACAAATACGTTTGACAATGCCAGTATCTTGGCACATTTGGACGCTTGACCAATGGCAGGACATTTTTGAAAATTAATTAAGATTTGTGCAATCAGCAATTTTTAAGCAGGTCCTTATTGCTGTTTCTTTTATTTTTCGTAAGCACCTATCAATTGCCATTAATAAAAATCAGGGGACTATTGGGTAAATCAGGGAAAATATTTAGACTTGCAATGCATTAGTCAATGCTTAGTTTCAATGAAGAGATATTGTTAGCATTTGATTTTTCATATTATTCTATTATTTTAAATTTTGTTCAAAATTTTAAAAACTAATTGACTATATATTTAGTTAGTGTTTTATTATATACTATTTAATTTTATTCTAATATTTAGGAGGAATTTTTTTTATGTTTAATTTTTTCAAACCACGAGTTCTTTCTATTGACCTTGGAACTCAGCAAATAACCATTAATTTCCTAATGAATTGGTGGAAATTGTGACTAAATGAACCATCTTGTTTGGTTGTTGCTGATTCATCAATGAAAAATGGTGCAATCAGAAGCAAACTGTTATTGGCAGTAGGTCAAGAAGCTAAAATTTGATGAGTTTGGGTAGAACTTCACCTGGTTCAATTTGAGGGCTCATTCGTCA
Source organism: Conchocele bisecta (assembly GCA_029237695.1). Taxonomy (NCBI): domain Eukaryota; kingdom Metazoa; phylum Mollusca; class Bivalvia; order Lucinida; family Thyasiridae; genus Conchocele; species Conchocele bisecta. The sequence goes on from JAQRGA010000261.1 coordinate 41,442, forward strand.
ATTAGGAACGGTGTTACGTTATTTTTCCCGACTGACAATTACAAAAAGTCCACAGAAAAAATCTACAGTAACGTTTTATTCGCAAAGTATCTCATTAATAGTATCTTTTTTTTCACCAATCCCAAGCCCAAAAGTTCCTTAAATCAAGTGTTTCCTTTGTGGCGCTTACACAAGTAGAACGACGTGGCTATAAAGGTAAAGTGGCAAGTTGGCGGCAGGTCTGGAGCACTGTGATGTGTACTTAAATTGAAAGAACCAATTGGCAGCAGCACTATTGGCGCAGGTATAGCGATTAAAGAAGACATCAGGGAACAAGTGGTTTATTATTGAAGATTTCGGTGGAGGAACCACAGAGATTGCCTATTATGTCACTAAATGGTTTTAGTTTATTTATTCCGACTCGTTGCGTGAGGGTGGCGAATGAGAAATTTGAATAGAATTATTAATTTATTAAATAATATACGACAAAAGAATATGGCATTATTCAATCGGTGAATCCGACTGCTGAAAATAAAAAATTAAAAGAGGAAAGTAGGCTCAAGTTCTTTTAAAACAGCTATTATCAAGAAAAAACGAATTTTAGAGGTTACGAGATGTCGCCAAAGGTATTCCGGTAAGTTTTGAGGTGGACTAACTACAAGAAATTAAGAACCAGCCATAACGAGAGCCCATTCAATCAGTAATTGTTAATGCTGGGTGAGGGTTGCGCTTGAGCAAACAACCGCCTGGAGCTAAGCGCTGATAAATTTGTTAGAGAAATGGTATAGTGTTAACAGGTGGGTGGCGGCACTTTTAGAAGGATTTGGATGAAAACTTATCAATTCAAGAAACGAAGTTACCAGTTACGTGTTGATGATGACCCTTTAACATTGTTTGGTTCGGTTCGAGTGGTGGAGATATCTGGCCCCTAGGTATGATAGAAAAAACACGACATAGGATTATTGTCAGGCAGAATAATTTTTCTTTAGATGCTTTAAGTATCTAAGTTTTATGCAACAAAAAAATTTAAAAGTTCTCATACCTTATTTTTTATCTCTACTTTTATAATCTTATTTTTAGATTATCAAATCTTCCTATTTTTAAAACCAGTCTAATGCAAACAAATCAATATACTTTATATCGCCAGTATACTTTAGTCGGCTAATTTAACCATCTCAACTCTATATTTGGAATTAACGAACAAAGTACACAACAAAAGCAAAATAAAGTATTAATTAAGTCCAAAAATAAAAAAAACTCTAAAGCCGAATTGCTTCACGTTTTTAAAAGTTGATTTACAAGTTCATAACGCTCTATTGCTAGAAAATAAAAAACTCCCCCTTGGTCCAATTATTAAAATCTTCGTTACAAACTTGATAAAAAGAAAAAAAAGTTTTATTTTTATATTAAGCACGTGTTTCATTATTCTGTTAGTTCAGTCACCGATTAAAAAAAACAGAATTTTCCCATTAATAAAGGCAGTGGTGATGGCCATAAAAATTGGTTCAAGTTGTATTAAGGGTAGCTGATGGAGTTGCTTGGGGCAAAGTGAGCCATGCGTAACGTCATTATAATTACAAGTGTGTTGCCTTAATACCACTGATTCCATCTCAAACAAACATAACCATGTTACAAAAATGGAGCGCAATGGTGGTTTGTCCCGCTGGGTAATTGGCAAAGGTAATGGCGTTTTTATAAAAGAAAAATTTGAATGGAGTGAATTTTGATTCAGCATGGACTTGATGATAAAAGATTGGAGACATTTTTTTACAAGTAGTTGCTATTCGGGTCAAAATTCCAGAAGGATATCACCGGTCAGGCCGTTGTAACTCATATTTAGATAAGAAGAAAAATGACCAATTTTTAACTATCGAATTAACAACGCCATCTCAAACTTAATTGGAGCATTGCCTTAAGAGTTCGTTTTCTAATGTTAATAAGATGATCTATTAAAACATTCTAAATATGCAGACCCATAAAAAGACCTTAAATTATTTCTTATTTTTTTCATTCAAAGCTATGTTGTTTTGTACTAATTATTAGCACACTTTATTTATTACCAGAAAATAATTGTTTTTAGATATTGCTCCTTTTTTGGACTTTGTTAATTTTTTATTTACTGGATAAAGACTTTTACTTATTAATGGACAATTTTTATCGTTGCTTTGCTATTAGGTTATTGTTGAATTGAGTGTGCTATATGGAGATATTTTAGGTCGAAAATGCATTTGGCGCTTATACATTGAGTAGTCTGCTTTTATTTTTATTAATAATGTAAAGCATAATCTTTTGTTGTTTCTAATATTACCAACAAACCAGCAAACATTAATGGTCTTTTGTCGCATCTAGTATTTATTTAAAGTATAAATTGCTATTAGTAACAATGCCCTATCTAATTCCAAGATATTAGTTATTTTAACCCCAATTTACTACTCCAGAAAATGCCAATTTATAAGGCGATTTACTATGGGCCCTGTTAGCTCAAGTATTACTCTCCAAAGCTTAAACATTGAGACTAAAGCCAATAATTATCATAGATACAAGACTTGAATTAAAGTTCAAGTAAGCAATAAATTAAGATAGAAAATAAAATA
>JAQRGA010002614.1:0-12782 GCA_029237695.1 Conchocele bisecta
TCGAGGAAAACTCTCCACATCTTAATATCACTTAAACACTCCTTACCTAACTTTACGTGGTGACTGAGCACCTTGACTGTCGCAGACAGCTCTAGCAGATATGACACGAAACTTTCTGCCAGGAATGACAACACGAGAGGCGTAGTTAAGATGCCCCAACAAATTTAACAACTCGCGCTTGGTCACAGATTTCTTTGCTGAAAACCGATCCAAAACCTGTTATTTTCGTGAAACTTTTCGTGGTGTTTAGGAACTATCGACAGGAAATCGTACAGAAGAAAGAACAGATTCACGACGTGGTAATTATGTGTAGCTATCCAATGTATGGCTTCCGATAAAAGTGAAAATATTTTGGGACTGCTGCTGGATCCGAAGCACAAGCGTTTGTAGAAATATAACTTATTTTCCCAACATATGCCGTGAAATTACCACAAGTCCGGCCTTAAAGGAATTAATTTAAAGGCCTCGACTATGTCCGTCTTACAGCAGATTGTGCCGTAGCCAAAGTCTTTAATGACTGAAATTGCATCATCTATTCGTACATAGGAAAGATAATATTCGTCTTTGTTTGTTAGGCTGTTGATACTGACGTGGCCATCTGTCTTGTGAGGCTCACTGAGGTCTACTATTAATCTATGCGTTTTAGTATATTTTCTTGCAGCAATACCAATAGGGTTAATACGGAAAACGTCGAACGGAGGTAAAACAAACGGTCCTAATAAATATCCCATTTCCAGTTCATGTTTTAATAATTGGGACACTATTTAAGGCTTGGCTCGCGCTGACAGCAGGTTGTTACAGATATACGATGTAGATGGTGGATCAATAATTCCTGTATCGAAACCATTAAGCAAACCACTCAGAAGTATGTGAACATATGTACGGTCCGGATGGTGCTGAAGTTCATTCTCGAGTTTGTCGAGATATATCGGTGTGGAAGCGTGTAGTTCGGACTCAAAGCCTCATATTGTCATAGTTTATTTGGGCCCGACTTCTGTTGAAACTTTCTACATTCATTCGACGGGTGTTGTCCTCTACATTTAGCACATACGTGCATGAGAGCACGTGGGGATTGGAACATCCAATCGTATTGTAGTTGTTGCATATTTCTTTTACGTCTCAGAATATGCGTGGGCGCCGGAACTTATCGAGTTCGCCGCCCGTACTAGCGGCGGGAACAGAGCTGACTTTAATGTTTGACGCTATTATTTCATTACGGCTCGGATTGGTGTTCCGCTGGTTTAGCGGACAGAAATTCGTCGAGTGGCCCGTGCTGACACATCTGTCGCAAGCAATGCTCATAATTCCGGAGAACGTAGTTAAATACAGCTTGGTGTCGACTGATGCCCAATCCACAGGCGTGTTGTCCAACTAGTACTGCTCCGCTTTGCGCGAAAATCTTGTGTGGTAGTCATAGAAATGCGATCCTCCATACTGGCGATACCTATCATCGATGTGTTCCAGGCATGTATCGAGTTCCTTCCGCCTATATGGTTCTGTTTCACACAAGACGTTTTTATATTTTGCGTGATGTCTGATCGTAGGACTGGTTTTGTTGTGGATTGCGGTGTTTGCTACTGTGATTAACGGAATTCCCCTCTGCATCAGAGTCGACGCTTGAAACCCCGCAATTTGTGTTGACATGAGTGTTGACAGACGCCACATTATGTACCGCGCTACTAATAACATTGTCGCTGCAGCTAGGTGGGGCAGTAACTGGGTCGATGTGTGTCTGATCACGCATTAAATTTTGATCATGGCTGTCAAGGTCGTGGTTGACCTCTGGCGTGCACGATAGGTTATTCGTTTGTAAATATACATTTAATAGCGTTTTCCTAGATGTATGTGATTTGTCCATACTAGATAAATTATTCACGTCCTGAATGACTGCGGCGGCGGGCGTATACCGATTTATTGGCGATATTGACCGCTGTCGCGTTGGTGCGGGTGATCTGCCCCTGGCGTAGGATCGAGTATTCATTCTGCTTCGGCCTGACATGATTCACAGTTTATGCGGATTCGTTGTCAATGTTCAAACACTAAATTCCTTTCCCGAATAAATATTAGCTCAATTGCGACTTCCCTGCCAAATCAAACTGACGCAAACGAGGCTGATGCATATCATTGGATATGGCGAGGATTTCCCACATATACCTCCTACCTGCTAGTACGAGGTACATGTACATAAGACCGTCCGTCAGTCTTATTGGCTACACAGGAAAACGTTCCTCCCGCTTTATGAGATGTAAATTTAATTCCGAGAGTCGGGTATAGACAGTTGATTTTTAATTTGTTTAAAACTCCTCGGGGGTGTCCGACTACCCTCCAGACACCATCGGGCGCTGAAGTCATTGATACGTGCAGCCATATGCCTATCAAAATTCTAACCAAATTCAGGTCATTCATTTCTACAGAAAATAGTGCATTTGTTTCAATCACTGATTGTTTCAATAGCAAACACCAGGAATGTGATTTAGTTGTTTGTGTTTGGTTCTTGGTAATTACAATGTATCTTTCTGACGGTACATACATATGCATAATCTGTGATAGTTGGCGATAGTAGCAAATTACGAAGTCACATGTCGGCTAATTATAGATTTAACATTGATAGTGGTACGCGTTTGGTTTGTTCACTACATGTACATGTCATAGTTTTATTCTGTTCAATGTTTGATAGTTAGTATTCATACTAACACTTGTAGATACATTTAGCGCAACTTATCAGCAAATACAGTTTACGGCAAGCACAGTCAATGAGCCTATGAACACGCATTTCTACTGTAGGCTGTTGTCTTGCATTGTACAAACGTCAGCGTTTCAATAACGTCATTTTCTCGATGACGTTACTTTTTTTTCCTTGCGTGATTGACATGGTGCTACAAAAAGTGAGATAAAACAAAAACTATGAAACAGATTTGCATTTTCTTTTCAGCATATTGTTTTTGAAAGGTGTCCGCATCAAAAAATGTAAAAAGGTGCAAATTGAAAATTGTTGTCATTAAGGCTGGTTTTCACAGAGCGCGGCCCAATTGTATCTTAAAAAACATTGGTGAATCAACAGGATCAAAGGTGGACACTATCTGTCTCGGTCATCACTTTCATATTAATGGTCGCAATCGCGCTATCTACATCCTCTTCCCCTTCGCCAACGTCTCATTCATCATCATCTCGTTGTGTCAATGCATTATAGCACTCGTCCCCTCCTTCGCATGCACAGTAGCTGGTGCAAGACAGTACATTTGCTGTGAAACAGTATGGTGCAGTTTTACTGCGAGACCTAGACTAGTTTGATTAGTACATTTGCTGACATGCTGCTGGAGACCATGGGCGAGATTGACTGATACGTTGGGCGTCTCACCATTAGACACAAGACTAGTGACACATTTTAGCAGAGTTGAACTTGTGTCTTGAACAGTTTTCTCATACCTAAAGTTATTCAGGTTGTAATCCCGGGGCAACGGAATTTTTCTGACTTCTGCCTTGACTCTTCTGATCAAGCGGTCAACATCATCATCAACATCAGAAACAAGTGACTGCTTGACCAGTTTGAGAGACTTGCCAACAAACTTCCGAAAGCCAACAAGGGAAGAACAACCTTCTAAAAGAAACACGACAATCTCATCACCAAAGTACTCAGTCAAGTGTACAATCATTTGTTTTCTAGTTAGGAGACCGGAATTGTGAGTATAAACATCATGTAGTTCAGCTAATGTCCACGTAACGGAAATTTTAGTTTCATATTGTTATTTAAAGACTTCAATGATTCATCAACACATGGTTTAAAAGATTCAGATTTGGTTGAGTCAATGGGTACCTTTCTGAATTTAGTATAACATGTAATATCATCTGCTGCTGGTAGATCGGTTTGAGCACCGTTGACTCTAACCTCAACGGTTCTGGACCAATTATCTCGTCGTTCATCACATATGTCAAGTATCACCTGTTTGAAAGTTTATTGACCAGGCCTTGTTTCAGTCTCACATTGGCATATAGGCACCCACTTATGGGGAGTTTTGGGATCTTTATGGAAACACACGTTTCCACAAAATATACAATCTCTTTTGAATACAAAGTCAGACACTTGCGAACGAGTCGTTGTGGCAGTTCATCATCATGTGGCAAATCACTAGATTTTCTCTTGTTACTAACTAACACATTGCGGGACACATATGTGTATGAACTGTAACACGATCTGTGGCATGATACTGATGCATTGTCACCATCTGATGCAATTATATCCTCGAGTCGCACATGTATGGCATCGCCACGTTCTTGTCTCCTGAGGATAAGCGTTCGTATTCCAGCAAGCCCACATCGCTTCCATTCCGTCCGTTTTCCAACACATGGAGCAAATAAGCACTGCATCGCCAGTACACATGATCTGAAAACAAGAAACGTCTTTCAAGTTGGTGTAAGGAGGTATTTATATTATACAATTAACGGATTTGATCACCCTGTTTATTTCAACTTTGGAAGACAATTTGAAAGCAATCTAGATCTACTATGAACTGTATTATTAATTTAATAATTTCCATTTTGCAATAACTTGACAAGGAATTATGCGTTCATTTCGTTTACTAGTTTGTTATAATTTAACGTTGAATAAGGTCACCCGTAAAATGGAATGTCATCGATATTCATTGAATGTCTCGATACATTTTTTGTACTATTTAATAATGCATATAGTCCCCGTTTGCTGCAATAAGTTTGACACCGGCTTGTCATGGACTTTACATAATAATGCAACTGGCGTTGCAGGGAGTATTGTGGCAAACTTTATTTTGATCAGAGACAGCTCTGCAGTTGATCTTGCCCCGATGCCATGGAGCTAGTGACAAACTTGACCAACCCACCCCAGCTGCACATCAGCTATCAGATGAGACAACTGGAATGTTTGTTTCAAGATTGGGATAGTGTGGAGGATTCAGGGGTTAAGAAATTGCTTTGGGTGGGTAGGGAGAAGATTTGGAATGACATATACGACCAGATATCATGTGTTACACCCATGCACGCCACCCATGCATATCATATCAAATAATTAGTACCAGTACAGTGATGCCTTACTGTTTACAGTGATTATGACATGGTGTGTGACTCAAATAATACCAGTTAACGGGGTGTGGGGCCTACATTCATATCTTTATTTGAAATGTTGCTCCTAGAAACTTTGTTGTTGTTGTTATGTAAACTTCTAGTTGTTGTTGTTAATATAAAACTTACTTGAAATCCGAATGTTTTGGCAGCACTGCACAAATACGTGGATGTCGCCCCATTTCGTCCTCTTTTTGCGCAGTTAACATCCTCAGTATGTCAAAGCTGAGTCGTTTGTTCAAGGAAATCATCCGTGAACGACAGCATGAGAAAATATCAACGAGTTCAGGATGCAATTCTTGAAAGTGGCGAGCAGAGGTTCTAAACGCTCTCGGATCCGTTCATGCATATTTAATTCGAAATTATTTCAGAAAGTTCTAGGATTGATTCCTTTGGGTGGAACACATGGTTGTTGAAATGAACATAATGTGTTTATTTTTAGTGGTTGCCAAGTTATCACAACTATTAAACGCACTATGTACCTCATTATATGTGGCGGCCATATTGTATTTCAGTCAGATTCAATTGTGTTATCAGCATGCAACTGTGTTAGATCGATTCATTGTGGTAGAACAGATTGATGTACATAAACATAATAAAGTTTCTATTTTAGTAGTTGCATATTTATTGCGACTTTAACAGTTACCTCATTATGCATGGCGGCCATCTTGGATTTCATGAGATTGAAATGGCTGTATGAGCCTGGGACTGTGTTAGAATGATTCATTTGGGTATCAAACATGGGCATAGAGATCAAAGTTAAGTCTATAAAATGATGTATATGCAAATGTAGCTGAGTTATGACGATTTTACCATTTACCTCATTACAAATGGTGGCCATCTTGAATTTCAGGAGGTTGGAATTAATATATGTGCCTTGGATTGATAGATTATTTGAGGTCGAAAACATGGGTATATGCACCGAAATTAATTCTCTATGTGGCTTACTAAGGAAGATAGGCTTACTTTGGTGAGTTGACCTAATTAATATGCTAATTGCTTTCTATTACGGTCTAGTTGGAAGTGAAATAACAAAGTCAGACAAAAGGAAATAATAGGAATATTATTTTGCACTGTGTGATCAGTTGTGTGCTATGTACTATTCTATGACTAATAACAAAATATCAGATTATTAACAAGTTACCGACAGAAAAAATCTGATTAACCGACCTTGCATAAGCACAGAATAATAATGTGACACTCAATGGCAAAATAGCCCGAAATTTCATAAATAGGGCAAACCAGTATAGGTCCTGTTCAGCTATTAGCGTAAGTGTTTATTAGACCTAGTGACCAACAGTGTAGCTCCCGACTATACTACACAGACGTGTAGCCTGATCTGGAGCTACAAAAGTTGTAATTATATCTGAGCCATTTTCCCACTGAATGCCACAAATCACTCACGTATGCAGGTCAGTACCTCTATAAGTCATACAAAAAAGAGAATATACATTTCTCTTGCCGCTTTTTGATTGTTAAAAAGTTTATAATTTAACCATCTACTGTTACTACATATAGCCTATATGTAGTATTACAAAGTACACCAACTGAACACTGACAGAAGATATAAATTTGTTAAGACTAAATATAATTCTCGGAACATGCTAAAATCAATAATGGAACGATCCTACCTTATTTCGTCGACATTTTCTACTTCTAAGTATACCTTCTATATATATACATGTGACAAGCAAAACATACACATATTTAACTCGTTAATAACACGACAATTGTTTAATAAAACTATCTCTTGGGCAATGACCCGAATATCTTTAATTGCGATTCAACACATTTTGGTAAAAATAAGTTTGACAGGTTTTCATTTTCTTTTATTAATGACGAAAGACGATCAACTGGAAGTCACCCGAGTGAATGCGGACAGTCTTTTAAACATTCGGGATGTTTTTCATTTTTGCCATCCCTTTGCCAACATTCCGCGCATCTGTGCAAACAGTGATGCATCCTTCCCCGGATAACTTCCATGTGATCGGCTTTCTTTGAACATTTATTTCGATTGAATGCGGAACAGAACCAGATGCGTTCCGATGGTTCAAATTCCTTGCCTGCAGTTTTAACATTGTCAAATCTAGGCCCAAATGATCTTCCAACTGATCTCTCATTCTGCATGTTCTCCCTTGTAAGGAATTTTGACAAAATTGCATGTTCCAAGACTTGCGAATGGTCCAGCAAAGTTGTCTGACCTAATTATATTAGGCGGAGCCATCCGGCATAAAATGCTCGAATTTCTTCAAAAGAGTACATGCTTGAATAATAAATCAAATTGTTTCAACAAGACTATCCTACCGGTTCTTTCATTATCAGAAATTGACTCGTCAGAAATTATTTCTAATCCTCCTGCTATAAATAATCTGAAATCTAACTTGTTAAAGTCCACAGCCTTGTTCACATACTCGTACTGTAAAAACCAATGTGGCCATTTATGTGGAAATTTGACTTTGTCGGCCGCCTTAACAGTAATACCTGATTTCAATGATTTGTTACGTCTAGTTGACGAACAAGCCCCAGATTCAGAATCGGAATACAACTGAGATAATATATCCGACTGATAATCATCATCAGAAGAAACTAGGCCATAGTTTCTCAATTGTTTTTGTGCTCTTGCTTTCAAGTTTGCACTTTCTCTAAGAGTTTTTAGTGTCGCTGACTTACTGTCCGGAATCCTTTCTGTGCCGGTTACTGGTTGTTCGAGCTGAAAATGTTTACCTTCCTTGAATTTGTCCTTCAATGCCCTCGAATTTAATCTCTCCACCTCGCGCCGGCCATCCTCAATGCAAGCTTTCAGTCGATCCTTCTCCTCACGCACACTCAGTCGCCTCTTTTCCCTCCCAATACTCACCAATTCCGCTCTTAAATTCATTCTCCAATTCTGATTCCTCGTCGCCATCTTGCCAGGTGGGCAAATCACCAACCGCACCGCTCTGATAAGAAACGCCCTCACCAGTCGCACCGCCTTCACGGGATACCGCCAGACCGCTCACTGATACACTGACAGAGTCTAAGCTATCCTTTTCTGGCGTAAACGCAGTTTGAATTGATGTCATCGTTTTCTGCAATACCGGAGGAGGTATTGCCCCTTCCCTACCGCTTGACGCCAATTGCTTATAATCCAGCTTTTGCGCCGCCTGTCGCTTAGCACGAACAGCTCCATCCGCCATTACCGGTGTACTTCACACTACGCTTTGTTCTATGTCGCAAATTTCTGATAAACTGCGTATGTAAATTACATATGTCTACACTATACTTTGAAAACGGCATACTGCCGCAGAATAAACGTTTCAGCCTTGTTAATAAACAGTGTGCCACGGGATGGACACTTCACGGCTATAATTTCACAACAAACTTTGAAAATTAATTATTATCAGTAGGCACACAACTGAATACAACCGGTGCAAAATAATTCGCGCTCAACCTGTATACCCGCAAATCAAGTAATCTAAATACACTAATGAAGTGCAGGTTTGTACTGGTGCCAACCAACCATAAAAGAAAAAGAATGCCGATAAAATTACTAATTCAATGTACCACAATTTACAAATAAATATAAAGAAAATAATACCTCAACATAATGACTTAGGCAGAACAATAACGATAGAACAAGAGTCAATCAAAGGCAGAATGATACCAGTCAAAATCCTATCAACCCTACACCGGAACAAAGTAAGTATAGAACCGAACTAAAAGTATTGACCCACAAACGACTCAATAAATAAGCGCAAATACATGACGATCTTGAATAATACCAATTACAATTTTTATCAATATACAAATTTCCAATTAGATCAATTATGAAAAATGCTAAACATATGAAACTTAGCATCCGGCAGTTTCTGAGTCCTGAGGATCTATATATTACATTTCAAGCATAAAACCTTACAGTACTCAACATTTCCCGGTTGACTATAGAACATATAGGGATGGCTAGTAGACTAAATAGCCAACCTGTCATGTTAAATTCTGTATGTAATATCACAGACGGTATATACACATATTATATTCGGGAGATGTTGGTACGGATCAGTTCACCTCAGATCTGATCTGGGTTGATAATCGATTCTCTAAGACATGTTTTACATTGGAAGTATCAGATGCTTTTGCAGTTATTTTCACCCTCACATACTATTATTATTTCAATCTTAATTCAGTTTTAGACACCTTGTCACGATCAGTACCGGCATCTCAACTTTCATTTTTATTATGAACATGATTCGTGTCAGGTGACTGTTCATAACCGAGCAACTAGTGTACCTTGATTCGTTTTATGGTCGTATGTCCCATACCACTTCGCGTCGTCATCTATTGTTTAACCAGTCTAAGCGCAGATACAACGGCAATTTCATGGGAGATAACCGCTGCAATATTCAGCATTGACTGACAACAGTTGCTTTACAAATTCATACTGTATTGGAAAGCAGTGTGTGTGTGTTTTATTTGTACATATATGCATATATCGTCTCTCGTAATTCTTGATATAATTGCAATTGTGCAACATCTGTATGTAACTATATTGTATGCTGTTTTTATTTTGTACAATTTGTGAGACGTAAATAAATATTAAATTCTACAATTATTCAAGTAGCACAGTGGTCTCGACATGCAAGGTTATCGAGCCAGTGCCGCCGTTAAATCAAAGCATTTACATTTACATTGTTGAGCTTTCATTTCTGGTGCCAACAACTCTTCAAATATTTGACAGTGCGAATTGGCCAGGTAATAATATTAATATATGGCCATCATGAGAAAAGAGACTTAGTGAGATGACCAGTGTTCCCACAGATCAGCCTATGTATCTCCATAGGCAGACCACTATTCGCTCTTGTGTTGAGGAATCATTAGGCCGTACCAAGTTCTTACTCTGTTAAGCGTCTGCGGGCGGGTAGGTTTTGAGGTTGATTCTGTGAAAAAAACACACAGTCTGTGTATGCTATTTTACACTGTCAACTGGTGAAGTAATATGAAAACTGATTGGGGGCGTGTCCAAGTTTTAAATCTGTTAATGGATTTACTCAATAAAGTTTAATGAGAGTATTTTCTATTCTTTCTATTTCGCCGCACTTTAAATTTATGTTTTAAAACGTCCTCATCACTTTGCACACTGCAAAGGGTTGAGGAAGTTTTTAACATAAATTTACCACTTTCTCAAGGCATTGTTTGTTTTTACCAGATACCTAGATAGGTTTTGGCCATCTGGGTGGACGCTAAACTGAGAACAAAATTGGCATGACCTTAGTGATGATTATAACAAAACTGTTAGACAGGGTATATTAGAGGCAATCAGCAGTTACACTGGTAAAACAAGCAACAATCCCGTTTATGTCATGATAAGTCACTTATAACTAGGCTGATTTCTGACATAAATACACTTATTTTACTTCAGACCAGGGGCCCGTTTCACTAAACTTCCTACGACAAAAGTGTTCGTAAGTGCAAAATTATGATAGTCTGTAAATTTCAATGTTTTTTTGTCAACAATTATTGGATTTACATTTAGCCGATGCAGCCTATGCTCAATAAATGTAAATCCGTCGATTGGAATTTACAGACGATCCTAAATTTGAACTTACGAACATTTTAGTCGTACGAAGTGTAGTGAAAAGGTCCCAGGTCCACGTCATTTGCGATCAATGTAGCCCCAGATCAGCCTCTGCTTCTGCAAGGCATACACTGGCCGTCATTCAAACATGGCTTATCTTCTGAATAATGGTTTTGACAAATATGTTATTAATTTTATAAACGCGTCATGAGCAGGATCTAAACTATGACAGGACATTTTGAAAGGTCACCGAATGTGTAGACATGTAAAATAATGCATTGTTAAATGACTGCCGTTGTTCGACACCGCTCACAGCCGTGTTGAAACGTACAGCGCCGCATGCTGTTTGGCCATGGCTGTAGACAATGCTCATTCCGTAACTAAGCCAACACCTACGTAATGCTATTTGTCTCATTACGTTACTAGAATGAGCCATTACGTCACCATACCAGTTAACAACGGTCGCACTGAAACGCGACGTGTACTGCGGCCCCGGAATATGTATGTGTAAATCAGCTGTTTCAATGGAGCAGATTATCAAAGTACCGAAAGTACTGCATTTATGCTCAAAGTTTGCCGTGGCATTCGGGAACTGTTTGAACACGCGGCCTACGGCCTTAGGGCAATTTAACAATTCGTTCCCTCAATTAAACAATTCGTTCCCACGGGAACAAATGGTTAATTCGTGGGAACAAATTGTTATATCGTGGCAACGAATGCTTAATTCGAAGGAACGAATTGTTAAATTGAGGGAACGAATTGTCATTTCGTGGTAACGAATTGTTAATTCAAAGGAACGAATTGTTATATCGTGGGAACGAATTGTTAATTCGAGGGAACGAATTGTTAAATTTAGGCAACGAATTGTTATTTCGTTGGAACGAATTAATAAAAAATAATCCTTGTCCCCTGTGGGGCTCCGTAGATACGTGTATATTTCACGTGTGTCGTTTCACATTTCACACCACAAGATGACCATAATTATATATGACATATTTGTTGCAAAATTATGAATAGTATAATTATTATAATTATAACAAATCAAGCAAATTAGTCAGTTTTAGACTGTTTGGCAGGTGCGCATTTGAATATATATACCGGAAGTACTGATATTCCACCGTGACATTTCAGTTTTGGCAGGTGCGCATATGAATATAGATACCGGAACTACTGATATATATATCACCGGAAATTGTTTATTTGAATCGACGTGAATGTACGACTTTTATTTGCATCGTATATCTACGTCTTGTTACACATAATATACTGGTAATATAACCGATATCCAATACTGTTGTATAACTATTGCAGTCTGTACATACGAACGTTACGATTGCCGCGCATGGTTACGATAAGTGTTTTGTCTGTCTGGCGATATGCCACAGCGACCGGTTCCGTCACTCCATCCCGGGTGTGAACCATGTGGGTTAGGATGGTGCGGCCGGCGGGGAGCCCGGGGGCCACGCCCAACCACTGCAGCTGCCGACTCTCTGCCATGGACACAATGACATCCATGGATCCGTCGGCGGCCACGTCCCAGGGTCTACTTGATAGCGCCAACGTTGATTGTACGGCCAGGTGTCTGTCCAGTAGGATAACTGTCCTGTTATAGTAATCGACTAGAACATTTCTACCATCTGGCATTACCGCCACGCCACTGTACTTGCCACTTGGAACGTCAATGTCGGCCGAGGACTCGACCTCCATGTCGCACCATGACTCCCGGTCTGACGCGGGCCAGACTTGACCAGCTGCAGTTATTGCTGTCTACATCCACCGTCGGTGTACGCTAAACGGTCAACATCGGTGGTCACACGTGTCAGTAACGTGGACGGTTGGAATTTTATATTGTTCGCATAAACATCGTTCTCCATGTCAGATACGGTGGGTTGTAGCAGTTTCAATGTTTGTGACAACCTGTAAACAGTGATCACATTGATCAAATGATCGTCCACTGCTTTCGCCTCATCAGCAATGTTCAGCTCCGTCTCCACTTTAGGAAGCAGACAATCGCACGTCTCGATATGGTCCCGGATAGCACCCACCTCCTCTGCAATATAGCACATATGTATTTAACCATTATAGTGTTATTTGATATCAAGTTTATCAGACAAGGCTAGGAAACGCGTAGGAATTACGA
>JAQRGA010002617.1:0-14920 GCA_029237695.1 Conchocele bisecta
AGAGACTGACACCCAAAAAGGACAGTGTATCTAGCTCGATTGAGGCTCTGCAGAGAGAGCGCCGTCTCTTGCAGAAGCAAGTAGAACAACGGAGAAGTGACCTCGAGAGAAAAAGGCTAGTCCGTGAAATTGAGGAATTGAGGGCACAACTAGACGCTACCAGTTTGAGTAATGACGACAATTATAGACATGCGAGTGGTGCTCCTACCCATTCTGTGCCGCCGTCCTACAATCCACATGTTGGGTCCCCCTCGTCAGTGACGTTGAACGATCTCCGTGCCATGGACCAGATTAATAAAGCTGCTGACTGCGCGATGCCTGTTGAATTATTCGAGCCTGATATCATACCAGGTAACACATTATCCGCCAATCCATGTATTCGTATGAAGTCGGGGAAAGTTGCCAAATCTACTGATCTTTTGGTTAAAAAACCTCAATTTTGGCCTCATTCTTTTGTCCCGGGCAGACTTAGCGGCCATTCCACCATTGACTATAATGACATGAATATTTCTCAGTTCGTAGCCGGCTATAGTGGAATTCTGTTGCATTTATTAGCCACTTCAGACATCGAACATGTGAAACGGAGACTAATACACCTGAAATCGCTGATGTGTTTCGCGAATGCGTATAACTGGGACTGTATTCTGAACATACACGAGGAAGTGCTCGCGGAGATTGAGCGCGGTAGTCGTTCCTGGGGTGACAATTTTTCGGATGTTGAAAGTTTGAACCTGTTATTGGACAAGTCTCACACGAATCAGTCGACCACGAGAAACGACCCGAGTACAATAAACGCGTTTGGTTTTGCTCCAAATTCCAGAAGGGTGGCTGCTCCAAATCGTCCCCACACAACGCTATGATCGGCAATGAGAATAAGTCTGTGCAACACATATGCGCAACGTGCTACTTAAAGAAAGCTGGTAGTTGAGCATGCGGAAACATCAGCGGACTGTCCCCATAAACAATGACTATATGATCCGCCATTGGTTACAAGTGTGATCCCCAACTCGTGTGATTTAGATTCGTCTATTCCGCCGTCGTGTGACGGTGCCGGCGACACGACGTGTGACGTGAACGAACGTGATGTGACTGTATTTGACGCCGCTGTTGGCAATACTGGTTTTGACAAACACGACATCGTCTCTATGTCGTGTGAAGCAGTCGATACATCATGTGGAGCCGTTGATGATATATCGGCCTCCGGTGACGTCAACGTGACGTTATGTGACGCCAACGTTGACGAACATTATGGTGACTCGCAAGACATCGTCCATATGTCTTGTTGTCGTGTAGATGAATGCACCTTGTTTGATGTCAATGACATTTGTGACCCAATTAGGCACATGAAATAGTATACAAATCCGGCGAACCTAATTTTCGCAAAGCAAAAATTCCTCTGAAAACACCATGGAATATTCCATTTCTCAGATCGGTATTAGTTGATTACGAGGATTACGAGGCTGTGTGCTACGTTATAAATTCGGGGCGAACAAGAGATCACTTTCTCGTGAGCGGAATCCGTGAACTCGCGTATTACGCGTGTACCCAGGAGTTCGAGGTGCGTCTGATACACCGTTCATCCGAGGAAAATCGACTCGCTGACCTGCTGTCACGCTGGCATATTCTTGAAGACAATGGACGACATTTTTACTCACTGTCAGGCTTATCGCCCTCCGGCGAAATCGCCGTGCATGACTCGTTGTTCCAGCTGGACAATGATTGGTGATCTAGTGATCTTAGTGAGACTGCATTAGACCGAAACGTTATAATGTTCCGATTCCTGATAAACCACGCGTGCTGCGTCTGTGTTCATCATAACCAGCCTACACAATTGTGTAGTCTGATCTTACTTTATAAATTAGCAACATAGATTAATCACATGCTACATTAATCACAGTCGTAACAGGCAGTGTTTTCCCGGGAATCTGCCCATTGACTGGTGTATAATAGAGTTATTGTATTGATTACATGCTGATTTACGATAAGCAAGCGGTTTGCTTATACATTTTGTATTTATGTGACTTCAGATAATCTGGATCATGTGGGAAAGCTGCGGAAAGACTTGAAATCCTCGCAACGATCCGCTTACGCTTTGGGCACATACAAGAATTTAAAGACTCAGATTAGAGCGTTCCTGTTGTTTAGCGTTTTTTTTTGTTGCACGGCAATTCCTGCCTCAGTTGACACCATGTGCTTATACATCCAATTCCTTAGCTGTTCCATGAAATCTGGTCAAACTATCAGGAATTATGTTAATGGAGTGAGATTGTACCATGTATTGTGTGATGCGAAGTTTCCTGATCTCGACTCGTTTGAGTTTAAACTGGCGATGCGCGGAATTGACAAACACTTGTTTCTTGCACCAAGGCAAGCTGAACCGATCACACCAGATATGCTACGGCGTCTGTATGACGTCCTAGATCACACCAGTCAAGTACATGCTACTTTGTGGTGCATGTTTATTTTCTGTTTTTACACTATGGCTAGGAAATCTAGTATCGCACCGCCGAATACCGCCACTTTCGACTGAAGTAAATATCTGTGCCGTCGAGATATTATGTTTTTTCCCCATGGTTTACGAGTTACGATAAAGTATTCGAAAACGAATCAGTTTGGTAACAAAAACATCACTTTGCCTCTCATGGAGAATCCATCCTCTAAGTTATGTCGGGTTGCCGCCTACCACAACATGTGTCATTTGGTTCCCGCCGACCGAGACAGTCCCGCCTTTTGCATTTCACGAGGAGGCAGACTGGTGCCTATTGATGCTAAATGTTCGGATCTGAATTTTAAGCGTCTGTTAGAGCGGATTAATGTTTCGGGACACTATACCATGCACTCTTTTCGTCGTGGCGGGGCTTCGTTTTATTTCACAGCTGGGTTCCCAGGTGAAATTATTCAGTTATATGGCAACTGGGCTTCAGATTGTTATCTTCGCTATATAAGAGTGTCCGAGGCGTCCCTGGTCCGTGCTGCATCACTCGTCTCCAGTGCTCTGACCGTGTAGTCTACTTTGTTTGGCCGTTTGTTTTGGCGCTGTTGGACGCGATATGTTTAGTATGTTACTATTGTGTATCTGTCGTCTATTATTTCAAACATATCGCGTCCAATATTTTCGGCCAAATAAACTTATATATGTTAAGTGTTTTCGCGTTTATTCTGCATTCCATAATTACCTGGTGTTGGTTGAAAAAAAAGTGACAGTAGTAAAGTTTTAATTTAAGTTCAAGCTCCATCTACCAGGTATTTATCTGGGACAATACATACCTCCATGGAGGTATTTACTTCTTATCTAATATGGTTTAGTGATCTGAAAATCAGTGAAATTCATGAAACCAAGAAACAAATTCAAATTCTCCTGCTAAACTAATCATGAATATGCATGAGACCTCATCAATATTCATGAGTCGGGTGACTAAATTGGTCCAATTAAATGGTATTAATGTACGTTTGACGGGACGTCATCTGCGACGTTGCCAGATACAACCATCAACACAGCAAACATCGTGGCGTCATATGTTCTACCAAGAGATTTATAGTGTAAATAGAAACACTGAATGAATTTAGTGTACGTGATTGCTCAAACCTTACCATTGTGTTGCCACAGAAGCGTTTTTAAGCCATATTCGATTACATCTTATTGCACGTATGCATCATGATAAACGGAGCTAATTATATTTTAGACCAGTGCAATACTTACATTTGCCATGACATGACACAATACCGGTACATTAATATACATGCTGGTGAAGGCATACACTAGTGAAAGGTGAGATAAACTCAGTCTTGTCAGATCATGAGCAGACACATTCATTTTAGGAGCAGCGTAAATATTTTGTGACTAATATCATGCGATAATGTTCATCACGTTAGATAATAGATAATATCTACACATATCATTCACGAGATACGAATTCAGTAGCCAGTATGCATGTTTTTCTGTCTGGTCATTACATTGCAGATACCGGTACTCACTATCCATGTCGTGAATCGCACATTTAGCAGTTCAAACTGTTCTGTTGTCAACGGATTCGAACACACAATATCTTCTAGATCGTCCACTTCAAGACATTACGCACCTGATCACTATGTACGCACATGCATCCTTCTGTGCTGGAGTTTGTACATTCACAAACTAAGGCTGAGGTGTGTCCCTTTCTGTTCGTTCATACCCCAATCCAACAGGGCCTTGCGCCATATCATAAGTTGATATGACCGTATGTGAACAAGGAGACCAAAGCTTCTTTCGGTGGGGGCAGCATTTTTCCAGTGACATTCACGCAACATATTCAGTGACGTACAGTCTGTTTTCCCATACATATCCCCGACAAACATTATACAGTGAACAAGTTGATATTTGGACACTACCTCAGTAGTTCTTAATGTTGCCAATGAATCATATTCAGCTGGCTTGTTTCAGCATGCAGAAGGCCGATTTCTTTCCATGACCAAAGAATGAGCTAGTAGTGTCACATCCGAGTAGTGTTGGACAATACATTGGCAAAGTATATTTCGCTGTGGAGGAGGCATGTTGTCATAGATTTCATGTACAGGAATATACAACACTAAATGTTCGTGCTTCCCAGTACGACCTGTTAAGAAGACGAGTCTGCTTGCAGCTAATTCTGGACGATGGTGAATGAGGAGGACAAGAACGTCAGTATCTGGACTTCATACTACAATTGTTTCTGAACCCATCAGACGCTTTGACACAGTGTAGTATCATTCTCGTGTCGGCTTCTTCTTGAATGGACTGTACATGTACCTCTGGGACCCCACTAACGCTTGACGGCGTTACTTTAACGACTTTATATATTCCTGACCTCCGCTGATAAACAGAACTTGATTTTCAGCCAGCAAGGTACAATTGTACCTTGTGTAATACTGTACAAATGCAGACTTATTCATGCAATTACTGAGAAATTGTGTTCAGTTTTGTGGGATCCGGATTTCCGGTCGCTCGTTTATAGCACTTCCTTGCTCGCCCCATGTTCGTTTCCCACGCGTTTGGTCCTTGATGCTGTCGTCAAAATATTTTCGAACACTGCATTAATTTTCTGAACAGGAATGTCATTGTTAGAGACTACTGCGATTCAAAATAAAATTGAAGCGCACCATCGCCATTTCTTCAATGTCATTGTGGCGAACATGTCGTGTTGTGTCGTTCATCATCTGAATGCAGGCATGCCCATCAAATACGATGGCATCACATGCTGTTACAGTATTCACTGTTTCAGATGTTTATATTCCTTCCAGCCATGAGAAGGGCTGTGATTTTACTGTTCATTTAATGTACCATCCTCAGTAAACATGCTTAATGGAACTGGCACATTTTAAAAAGACATGTTTCTTGCTAATGTAACTTTTTGTCTTGGGACGTCTCTATCGTTGAGAGTATAAACATATTCAAGATGGCCGCCAAGCATCAATATTTAGCCTGAAATGTGTACATATTTGATGAATGAAAACAAATAGGCATTTAATATAGATCGGACGGACGCAGAAAACCCTTTGGATAACCATGTATCAATTTTAAACATAGATGGAGGCTATCAAATCCATATTAATCCAATATGGACGCCAATATTCATTAATATCAGGCAGCATTATCGACACTGTGATGGACCATATCTTAGAACTTAGCTGGTTTGATTTTCATCCGAGATATGATATTAAAAATATAGATCAATATTTACGCACTTCTCAAAGTGCGTGTTTAATTCAAGATGGCCGCCATATTTGTTCAAAAACTTGAAAGTTATTGGATATAATGTTTAATTTAGCTTTACTTAGTTATACTTCTTCATTATGTTAGGCGGTTAAATCGGTAAGTTGAACACACTTGATTTTGAAGTCATTTGTAGTTTTGTTTATTCAAAATGGTCGCCTCATTTAGGCTATTTTAATATATTGTGGTACTGGTAATTGTGCGTTTCTTTTCATTTACTTTTACATTTCTGTATAGGACACATTTACATGTGTTTATTCGAGTAGTTCGCTGATAATACACGTGGTGATGATCGAATTAGGTTACACTCGTTGTAAAGTCAGAATTTTAAAATATATGTACTATTCGTTTTAAATATATTGTATTTTATTGAGTCTTACGTTATCATATACGTTGTAAATTGCACTATGATGCCATACATGAATACACTATGTATTGCGATTATGCTATATTTCAGCCTTGTGAGCATTACAGGCAGATATTGAACTGTTATATGCTGGTGTGGGGGTAAGTACCGTGCCACTTCAATCACTTTAGACTTAATTATACCAAGATAGAACATGCAATTAAACAATTAATGTAAAATACAACAATTATTAAATAATATTTATTACAGTTTCTGTTTCCGTGACTATACATACATCCACGAGTGGATATACCTATATAAATACCTTTAAATTACACTGAAATATTTAATAATTGTCCCCTATAACCATACGTCTGTATAAGGCAGATCAGCAGTTTTATATTTTCAGCAAAAATGGAAATATATTCTCAATTAACATATATTCTCATCGACAAAAGTCCCGTCCCCTGAACCGCACTGAAATCAATATTGACTGCGTCTATGCGTGCCAGATATATAAAACATATGTTGTAGCGAATGCTCATGATTTAGAGGCCTGAAATCAGGTATGTGTCAATGTTTAGCTTTACACGTTTTGCTTCCAGGTTAGCTCAAATCCGGTTAGTTGAAAATCCAGTCACGGGAATTGTGGTTTTGCACAGAAAAAATGTTGTTTTGTTGATTTGTGTATTTTAGTTATCAATTAATCGCAATTTCGTCTTATAAGACATATGTGTACAAGTATATGCTCTATATATTTAACATAGCACTACCCAAATACGTGCATGTGAAAATAAGTGTCTGTTTGGTCTCTTACGATCTTATGTATATGTCGTATGTTGGTGTGTATAGATACGGACGATGGAACGTTCTGATATAGTTCTAAATTAGCATAGAACAATCAAACATGTTCATTTGAAACAAAGTAATATATTAATGCATGTAAACTATTATATATTATATTACACATATGGTTGTGGTAGTATAATACACAGTTATGACACTTATACACATACCATGTAAAGACATTATATGACTACAGCATATAGGATTACAGTGTATGGTATTCCCCAGAAACAGCGCCCTTCATAACTGTGATACATATACATACATATGCATTATTACCGCATAGTACATTATTATAACTTTTATTCTTTCTATATACCAAACAATCCCATGAATGACCTCAACATATGCTCCATCATGAACTCACAACATATTGATCTCGATCGCATTATAGTGTAATATCCATACGTATGTGACTCACAAATACTGAATCATTAAATCCATCCTATTTACATGGTCCATGCCTACCTGTATATGACATCGAAACGCGATTTTATTGTAAATAAACACAGCATAGGCCGTTTATGAACTGAGATGTAATGGCCTGGATGACACCATGTATTGAATGCGTAGATATATAGAGTAAAGTGAATATGGCTCACAAATTACCGGTTATTAACGTATTCTTACATGTACTTACATGTCCTAGTACATGGTTACCGGCATATGACTACTTAAATGATACGTCATCCAAATGTTATTTTATTTTCGGCAATAACAACATCATATGTCGTATATAAACGGATTCGATGACCATGATCACACCATTGACTCTACAAATATACGATATGTATATGTTATATCATTCCCCAATTTTCAAGTATGGTAATTGAGTTTGTCTCTTGCTACACCGACAAGCACACTCGCACTGTTCATGTGTAGTGTTTCCAAGTTATTGGTATTCCATGTTCATGCTAATTTCGTCAATATGACAACTTTGTTATAATAATACATGTGTCGATGTATAAATGGTGGGAATATAACGTATGCAAACGCAGTAGAATGGATATTCCCATATCAGTGGACATTAGCATAATACTTATTTTTATCTCAAGATGCAATGGCGTGGTTTTTATTCATATCCAAAAAGCTAAGCATACTTCTTCGCTATGAAAAAACGCTGCTTTCATTATGTGGGAAGTGAATAATGGTAGTTGTTACGTAGCCAGTCAAGTTCAGAATTTGTCAACTTCCCTTTGATATGTCAATCGCTGTGCCTACCATTTCGTGTACCGCATTAATAAATTGATTATCGTTGTTCATATATATATAGTAGGTTTCGCTATGAAGAAAAATGACACAATATCCGCATGGCATGTACCGGTATCTGATGGTTTCGATGTATGCAACAATCCCATATCCAGACCTTTTGAAGCAGGGAGTCTTTTCGAGGGCTTGAATGGCCCGAGGCAGCTAGGGGTTCCGGGGCAGATAATACGACTGCTTGCATCAATATAATAAAATGACTACGTATTGACAATAATTCTTATTTTAGTGAATGAAAGAGTGGACATCAAGGCAGGACGAGGGAGGTAGGGGATGGGGTCTTCCTACTGCACCGACCCCCTGGTTTAAACGGATCTGTTGCAATAATAAATCATGGTCGGGTTAAAAATAAAATTATAGATTTTCAAACGGATTAATGTTTAATGGCTCATTTCATCTGCATGGTTGGGGGCGGATAACTGAATATTTGCACACAGTTTCTATCCAGCCCTAAAATTAGACAATCCATATCTACTGTCAGGTCTTCACCACGCTAAAGTTACTTAGCCCCCCCCCCCCCCGCCCCCCCCCCCCCCTCCCACACATCCCCCATAAACGTAGTAGGATTAGCACTGATCGTATTACTCTTATAACGGGATTAGCCAGATTCAACTCTCGCCTACAAGAAGGCTAAACAGGCGAATAAGGGTCAAGCCAGGGATATCGCGCTCCCCGGCAAGAATTAACCCCATCGTTAAATTACCATTCACACTGAAACATTGATTTTAGGGTGTAGCATATGCTATGTCGTTGATGACTACCCTACTTAATATAGACATGTCCGAATTGTATCAATGTGGGCGGCCATCTTTGATTTACCTTTGTGTATGGCGAAAGATCATTCGGTACAGTTTGGAACACAAGCCTCACATTTTTAAAATATTATAAATATCATTTTCAATTATGTTCCATTTTTTTACTATCATGTCGACCAACAGCGCCTAAGAGATAGAACGATACTTAGCGACCATCTTGAATATCCCAACATGGTCAAATAATAGGTATATTACATGGACGCATTCAGTGTTGTAAAGAACACATGAAATAATAACGAAAAAAAGGCAAACAACTGTAATATAAAAGTTCATGAAAGTGTAGCTATTTATTTTTGTTATTCCACACACATTTACTGCACGTCTGGGTGAATATTTGATGGCCATCTTGTATTTATATGAATTTTTTATAAGTTATATGGGGAATTGTTTTTATAAGTTATCTAAACGTATTTCTATGTATGTAAACGCATAATATATGTGCCAAACGCCGTATAATAATGTAGTCGTAATATATTTAAGACAAAATGTTGATACATGGCGGCCATCTTGAAAATCGCAAAAATACACAACGATTTGAACCACCATAAAACTGAATCGTTTCATATATGTCCTAAGGAAGAATACTCAACAACTTAAACAACTTTATCTGATATTTCAAGCATGATATGCACGTACATGTCCATTTACTGATATCAAATGTGCTTTTAACTAGTTTGACCTATTTGCACTTAATGACCCCAAAAGTGACCTTGTACCACCTAATTTGATTGACCGACACCGGATTCATGTTCAGGAAGGTACGATGTATCAATCTAGCATAGTCGTTGCTTTTGCTCTCTTGGGTTGAACAGAAGTCGTTTCTAAGCCACTTCTCTTCAAAGTGCCCCTCCACTACATGCCCAAGATCAAGGTCAAATGACTTTCAAATTTGCGTTAACACTTTTACATACCTTATATCTTCACAACCCTTAATTCAAACTTCAAATAAATACACTCCGAGACCATCAATCGCATCGGCGGGCTCGACATGCGGACCGTGGCCTGGTTCAAGTGCATTTATCGGACTATCCTCATTATCTGCTGGTGCAATGGCCGCTCTTATTTATTGCAGCACAGAATTAAATTTGGGATACGGTTTATGAACATTTGTGATTTGCTTGTTTAGGGCAGGGCAGGCGTCTGGACACCCCCATCTGGATCTGCGCCTGGTGTGGTGATTTCATCTCCCAGTGATGAAACTTTTAAGTTTGCGCCCAATATAGTATATTGCAATACGAACAACATGTATATATACAAATATCGTACAGTAACTTGAATGTTATACATGAATGTTATATATGTGTGCGTCAAATAACCTGTTAATTTGAAGTACACTTACATGCAAAGAAATTGGTGCTATCTTGGAACGGTCAGTTGCCAATTATGTTTTATATGTTACAGAAGGTTGTAATGTAATTTCTATATGTCAGTTATACATGTTAGAACCCTGTGTGCATTATATAAGTGTCATGTATTCTCAAAAATTGCGGATTCCAGCTTTCAGCATTTTTTTTTTTCTTTTTTTTCCCAAAAAAGTAATCTTTTGACCCAAAAATCTCAGCCGGCACAAAGTTGCCACAATGGCAACATTGGTTTACTAATTCCTGACATCAAGACGAACAATTTGGTATATAACATGTAATGTGGTACTTCCGGTTGACCCCTCGCAAAATTTACCGGGAGCTGCTGCTCTACTATATACAGTTTGTGTAGTCAACTCCTCACAGCTTTTTGTCAATCAATCTGAAACTTGACTCATGTCTTCTGCACATACTGCTGGCTTATCAGGATCTGCACCGTTTGCAAATATTAGGAAATTGGGCTCCAATGTTTGTTGCACATTTTCCAGCCAACCTATGTTTGGTCATTAAACACATTAAATCCTAACGCTTATCTAAGTTTACTGTCTGTTCCACGTTTTGCTGCCGACGAACATTTGGCCATTAAACACATTAAATCTAAAAAATATTTTAAAGTAAGTACTTTTTCATCAATAACAAAAAAGTCACCCTCCCCCAAAAAGTTTAGTTGATGAAATTCCATCAACTATTGATTTTATTGCGAAAAAACTATTTTCCTATGGGAATTTTAACATGGGGAGTCAATTTCCAAAACTTTTCGTCAAGGATCAAAAAGCGAAACATTTTGGAAATTGATTCCGAAACCTGGCGAGGTAGCTTGAAAATGATGTAACTAAGAAAACAAGTTATTTTTTTGAAAATCGGTCCACAAATAAAACAATATTTTAAAAAAATCTATTTTTAGCCCCCATGTTAAATTCCCATAGGAAAATCTTTTTTTCACAATAAAATCAATATTTGATATTTTTTGGGGAGGGTGAATTTTTGTTATTGATAAAAAAAAGTACTTAATTTTAAATATTTTTTAGATTTAATGTGTTTAATAGCCAAAAGTTTGTGTGCATCAAAACGTGGAACAGACAGTAGATACCTTTTCGTGAATAGTAAAATAGTGACACCAATTTTTGGCCAGATTTAATGTGTTTAATATGCAAAACATAGGTCGTCAGAAAATCGTTGAACAGTAGTGTTGAATGGGTTAAACATTGTCAAGTATTTTCTACAGCTGAGAGAACAGATGAGACAGATAGCAGAGTGACTGAGTTAAACACTATGACAACTTCATCCATCAGGTCTTCACACGCCGGCGAACTGACGAAAAAAACTGACGATACCCTGACAGAATCCGATGTGGAAAAGTTGCATAAGAATATGAAATCTGTGGGAATACTAATATGTTCAAATGGGCACGGAACTTGCTTTAGGGTTGGAACAAAATACATCATGACAGCTTGGCATGTTGTCCGATCTATTGTAGGTTAGTTTAACCATAGCTGTTTACACACAATGGTAAATGGAGAGGACGTTTTATAAGCCTTTATTAATCAATTAATCTACTCACTCAAGGTCATATCTAACTGTTCATTGAATTATACATATTCAGTTATGCTTGTAAAAGAACAATTGTAACAACATAATAACAGAGCTCCAGATAAGTTGTGTATCCAAAGTGTATTATACCCCCATATTTCAAATTCAATGCAATTTTTACTTTTACAAATGTATCATTTATTTTTTTATTAACTTAGGGAACAAATGATACAAAATGAAAGAAATTTAAAAATTCACTTATTTGAGCTGCAAACATTGTTTGCTGTATGCAGCTCAACTAAGTAAATTTTCAACTTTATAACAGTATTTTCACTATTGAATTTGAAAATCAATGCGTATTTTCACTCCCACTTTTAATAATCAATGCGTATTCTGTTAAAATAAGTGCGTAAAATACGCCAATACGCACCTTATCTTCTGGAGCGCTGTAATAAATTACTGATTGAAGTCTGGAAGGTATTGTTGGACTGTTTATAGTTTATATCCAGACAAATTCTCCAAAAATCTTGTGTATTCCTCATGTGAGACCGCATGCTAGCTTGCCCGTTGTCCAAAAGAACAAACAATTGCAGTTATCATCATTATTGCCCTCATATTTCTGGGAGACCATACGTCACAATTAAAGACCCTGTGTCGATGAAATGTGAGGAAATAAGTTGGTAAAAGATAGATTTGTATCATTTATTCTGAACATATGTGACCCTATTTGTGACCTGAAAATAAAGAGAAAAAAAAATAGCTTTTCAAACACTATCACATTCATGTTTCCTGCTGATGCGCTCGCACTTAATCATGTTAATAGCCATGTGCTTTGCTTGAACTAGACTGTACATCATTGACTATGTCACCGGTAACATTCAGTTCTCGCATTTTTAAATTATTTTTTGTTTATGATCGTGCAAGTACATCGTGTGTTAATGTCTTACCGTGTGTATGGTGATAGAAGTGTGCAATGCTAACCATATCTTGTAATAAAGATTTTGAAGCATTTCAAATTAATTTTTGTGAAAAATGCAACTTCAGAGGTACCATCTGAGACTAGTCGCTTTAAGTGTTGATTCCTCATTTATGGCCGTGACTGGAGAAAAGGGGGCCTAAGGGTTTTGCGACCTGTGAATATACAGATCAGCTTATGCACTTATACAGTCTGATCAGGATCTCCACTGATTGCCATTCCATCATTGATAACCAGCCATGCTTCTAGCAAGCAATAAATATCATTATAATGCTACAGGAGTGTGTTATTGTATCCCCGGACGAAAGCCCGCGTCCGCCGCAGAAACTTCTTATCAGGAACATAACTCGAATACACTTTGGAAGATTTCTTGAAACTTCACACATGCATAGACCACGACCCAATGGAGTGTTTCATGCAAGAATGACAACTCTTGCCTCACTTATTTTCGAGTTATCTCCCTTTGGTTTTTTTCACGCACTGATTTCTTGTCCGGAGCATAACTCAAATACTCTGTGGAATATTTTCATGGAACTTGACACATGCATAGACCACAACCCACCGGTGCACTAGAATGAAAACTCTTGCCTCGCAATTGTTTTAGTTATATCCCTTGGTTTTTTTCGCACAGTGATTTTCTGTCTGGAGCATAACTCGAATACCCTTTGGAATATTGTCATGAAACTTCACAAATGCATAGATCAACCCATGGTGTGTTGCATGCAAGAGAGACCATCATTTCTTCACTAATGTTTAGTTCTCTCTTTTTGATTTTCTGTCAATCCAAAACTTGATTACTCTTTGAAATATGTTCATGATGTTTCACACTTGCATACTTTTATTGTTAGCTCACCTGAGCGAAGCTCATGTGAGCTATTGTTACTGCAATGTGTCCGTCGTCTCCGTCGTCCGTCGTCGTCCGTCGTCCGTCGTCCGTCGTCGTCGTCCGTGAACATTTTCAAACGTCTTCTCCTCGGTAACCATTGGGCCTATAGTCACCAAACTTCATGGTCATGGTCCTTAGGTAGGTGATTACAAAATTGTTAAAATGACGTCATTACGTAAAAAATCTTCTTCTCAAGAACAGCTAACCGGATTTCGACAAAACTTGGTAGGAATGATCAATGTACAATGCTCTTTGAAATTTGTTAAAATGGTGACCCCCGGGTCAAAAATGGGCGTGGCCCGTGGGGTCAAATTGGGGTCAAATTTTATTTTTGACCGAATATGGTCATGTCATATATCAAATTGAAGGTATCAATGAGGCGATCACTCTGGTGCATTTTTTTGTCGGAATAGGATGGTTATGTCATCCAAGATGGCCGCCGAAAGGTCAAAAAGTCGTTCTTTTATTAGAGATTTCAAAATTCTTCTTCACATGAACCGCTTTGCCCATGGTAGCCAAACTTAAAAGTTATGATCCATGGGTGAAGCCTTTTCAGATTTGTTAAAATGGAGGTCATAGCTAATCCAAGATGGCCGCCGTCTAAAAATAGCATAAATTCTTAACAAATCTTCATCTCATGAACCGCTAGCTGGATTTCGACGAAACTTGGTAGGAATGATCGATGTACAATGCTCTTTCAAACTTGTTAAAATGGTGACCCCAGGGTCAAAAATGGGCGTGGCCCGTGGGGTCAAATTGGGGTCAAATTTTATTTTTGACCGAATATGGTCATGTCATATATCAAATTGAAGGTATCAATGAGGCGATCACTCTGGTACATTTTTTTTGTCGAAATCGGATTGTTATGTCATCCAAGATGGCCACCGAAATGTCAAAAGGTCTTTCTTTTATTAGAGATTTCAAAATTCTTCTTCACATGAACCGCTTGGCCCATGGTAGCCAAACTTAAAAGTTATGGTCCATGGGTGAAGCTTTGTTAAAATGGAGGTCATCGCTAATCCAAGATGGCCGCCGTCTGAAAATAGCATAAATTCTTCTCATGAACCGCTGGCTGGATTTCGACTAGAAATGATCGATTTACAATGCTCTTTCAAAGTTGTTAAAATGGTGACCCCGGGGTCAAAAATGGGCGTTGTCCGTGGGGT
>JAQRGA010000262.1:0-17081 GCA_029237695.1 Conchocele bisecta
ACGGTTATCGCCCCTGATATCAGTGTGGAAATCTACGTCTGATATAAAATGCATAGTAATGCCAATCAATACGTGGGGTAATGGTGAATGGATGTTTATTTTGCCAGAAAATGTCACAGATGATGACTGATATAAACAACATGTTGTGCCTACTGAGTGGGCATGTACCTTTAAAATTAACAGCATTGCAGTCATTGTTTTCTTCGGGTATGGTATTAAGTGTATTGGCCGTGTAAAATGGAGAACTTTGACTACGTCAATATATGTTCTCCATTTTGATTAATATAATGAACGATACACAACATATTCCAAGGTGTCTGCGTAAGCCGTTTTTACGCCAGTAGTCAACATCGAGCAAGTAAAGTAACATGACGACACGCGTAAGCATAGGCTTGAAACCTTAGTGAGAAAACCATCCCACTTGTGTTGGCAACCAGATTTGTGTCTGCGACTAGAAAATGGGGCTTATGGGCTTTGCGACTAGTGTCGATCCAGATCAGCCTGTGCATCCGTACAGTCTGATCAGGATCTACACTGTTCGCCATTCCATCAACACCAGAAACAAGCATCGTTTCGCCAATCACAGCCACATTTGACGACGACATATCCATATCCTTCTGCCACGTGTCCCTTCCCGCCCCGTGACAAAAGTACGTTATACATAACCTGAGACATATCGAACTATGTTTACTTGTTCAAGTCTCACAGTGTGACGGTCAAATGGGTCACATTGATTGTAAAAACTAATTCTTTGATAAAAATGTTGCCTCATTTACGCTTTCAATCTTCAGACGCAATTTTTACATGCTTCATGTTAAAGAAGGAACGTACCGTCTGTCGTGTGAATCACAAGGTCTCGGAAAAAGCCCGTCCAATGTAGCTGGCCTTCAGCGATAATATTAATGTTATTGTATGTGGACTAAGAGTCATTAAGTACCCTGGCTGGACTTCGGTTGTTGGTAAAGCAGTACTTGGATGTTGCCAGCCATTCCATCAAATTGGTAGGGCCCCATAGCTTGTCACCTGTAGACATTGGTGACACGAGAATATTTATATAATGGTGAATTGACTGAAGCAAGAGTAATTTACATAAACGACGTAGCAATCCCAAGTAATACAAACGGATTTCCCCATGGAATTATGGATGTACATATATATCATAGAACCTATTATTAAAATTCCATGGACATATACTCATTCACAGAAAAGACGTGCAACTAATTCCAACACTCTGATAGCCTAGCGGTGGGCGCATTGGTATACTGGCCTAACAATCGTGGTTCGAACCACTAGCGTGCGTTGACTTGTGTCCTTGATCAAGACGCTTCATCCACCCTTCGTTAGTTCACCCAGCTGTAAATGGGTACCGGTGAATTACATTTACCGGGATTGAATTTGAACTTATATGTACATCTGCATATGAAAAAAATACACACTCATCTAAGTCTCCAAAGTGGGTTCAAGATATGAAAGACAAGATAACACAAGGTGCATGATCACGTGGTTACAACAACAACAACAATAGCTGAACGTTTTGAAGTCTCGCCCACTCCAAAGTAAGTAGTATTTGATATTCTGTTGAAATATGGCACAGCAAACGCGTCTTCATGAGCTGAATTTGGTGGAAAACGACAGAAGTTTGGGTCAAAGTACAGAGACCACCAAATGCAACTTAATAAGACGCGTTTGATGCGCAATATTTTACCAAAATCTGTTAGATAATAAGGACAAAATAAAAAAATATATAATTTGAATCGGAGGGCTTCTGGAAGTTTCAGTACTTGTTGTTGTTGTTGTAACCATGTGATCATACACCTTGTAACAAGTGCAGGTATACATTGTGAATGACAGAGCCATAGAGAATATCAGCTGAGTGTATGTTGATATAAAGCTAGGAAATACAACACGTAGGAATTCCGAGGCTTGTCTACCGTTTCCGAGCCTAGTATTCTAAACTTTAAATCAACTGACACTATACTAGCCTGGCATTCTATTTATCAGGTAGCATTTCATATTTGCCGTTGATGACATAAAAACAATATTGTGTTGAAAAGAAGGCGGACTTGTTTACGTTGCATCATTACAGTAACACGGGCCTCATTCTGTAACGTCACGTGACGTTAGCTTTCTATGAAACGTCAGTTTTAAATTCGTGTATTAAGATTCAACATTAAAGATATGAATCAGGAACGATGGATTCACCGGTAAGATACGCATACCCTCCCACTCGGAAATATACGAATTTAACGACCCTGTCTACCAAAATGCCACAGTGGAGTTATGTACGTAGTACATACCAAAATGGCGTGTTCACCATCCCCTATTGTATCCCCGGTTCTACTAGGGGAGGGTGAACAGTAGGGGGTTCCAAAATACGCCTCTAGTGCGACCACTGTACAGAATAACTGTAGTGAAATCGCGATGGCTCGAAAGCCCACGGGCTAGTACATTTGTTACGAGTGATCGCATCTTTGTACATGTATTTCTATATTTTTGAAAACCAAAATGGCGGCCGTTACCAAGGGGATGTCAATGGGTACCCAATATTTAATGACTAAGTATACTTCAAAGAATATGTGTGCCAAATGTCATGCTTTTGTCACAAAATGCACAAATATTCTCTATTTTTAACTGCCACATTAACAAACGGTTAGCTCAAAGCAAGCAAAATATTCGCACTACTTGTTCATTATGTACTACTTTCGACGGTTGCACGTGCTTACCTTTTTCACACAGAACTTGAATGCCAAGATCACAGGACGTCCAATACCAATCCCCGGAAGTGACACCAGGGACGTCAGGGACGTATGACACGCAGTCGCCTGTGTGTGCTGGATAAGTGTGTATTGATGTGTTAGTCTTCACTGGAACACAGGAAAATGCGATTATCTGCCTGACTATAAGCGGCCTGAGATAATGTACAGTAGACCGCATGCTGGATTATCTCGGGCTATGTTGATCGCACACGTTGTAAGGTATCTTCTCAGCCGGGGGAACCGCTGTACCAATTCCATTCATGCAGGGAACCAACGACTTGTTCTGGTGCCAGTTTCACTAAACTTCGTACGACTAAAATGATCGCAAGTGAAAATTTATCATCGTCTGGAAATTTCAATCAAAGTATTTATATTTATTGAGTATAGGCAGCCTATGCTCAATAAATGTAAATCCAATAATTGTTTACTAGAAAACGTTGTTAATGTTAATTTACATACTTTTGCACTTACGGACATTTTAGTCGTACGAAGTTTAGTGAAGCGGCCTCAGATTCCAACACCGATATGCTGTGCATATAAACATTTATGGGCATGGGCCAGTCGCAGTGTCATACTGTCTGTTTCACAAAATCTACCCAAATGTTATGGCTATATAAAACAATGCAAAAAACAATATATTTTGTTTCGATAATATTAAATTTTGGTAAAACTTAGTCAAATATTGATTTTATTACGAAAATTGATTTGTCGATGCAGGGGGAAATGAGGTTGAAGAGCTGGGGGAGGGTTACAAAACGAACATTTTGGAAATTGCCTCCGAAACCTGGCTGAATATCTTGAAAATGGATAGAAAACAAGGTGATCGGTGGGAGGTCGAATGCGCTAGCCTATGCTCGGTATATAAAACAAGGTGATCGGCGGAAGTTCGAAGGCTATAGCCTATGCTCGGGATAGAAAACAAGGTGATTGGCGGGAGTTCGAAGGTTCTAGCCTATGCTCGGGATAGAAAACAAGGTGATCTGCGGGAGGTCGAACGCTCTAGCCTATACACGGGATAGAAAACAAGGTGATCGGCGGGAGGTCGAACGCTCTAGCCTATGATCGGGATAGAAAACAAGGTGATCGGCGGCAAGTGTCTCACCCACGAAGGTCAACGTCACCAATGTCATCTGAATGACACCGGGTACGTCCAAATATGTTGCCGCCCGCTACGACTACGTCGTCACCACCTACGCTAGACCAAACTTCACAAAATAAAATGAAGGATCATTCTTAAATTTTGATAAAATTTAATATTATCCTAAACAAATTATTTTTTTGCATTGTGTATATGGCCGTACATTTTGGGCAGGTTTCGTGAAAGAGACAGTAGAGAGTCTCAGTCAAATTGACTGCTATGTCAAAGGGCTAACACTACATTGTTGCAAAGTTTAAGGTAACCAACGTGACCTCATACAGATAAATTCCGCCAAACCAATCAACGTGACACAAACAGACACATTCCGCTACTTGTAACGAACGTATCAAACTAAGTAATAACGTTTATAATAATATCCAATATCAGTGTCATACAACCATGTACTAGATGGCACATACCTTCAGAATATAACGATATAAAGCGATAGTTGCCACAGGCAACACTTGGTTGGGCGCACTTCATTGTACACTTGGTCTGGTATAAGTTCGTGTGCGGCTGATAGCCATAGCAGAAACAGTTGTGGTTCCCATCGTCATTGTGGTGGTCCTTGTACAGCTAGGATGAAGAATATGGTTGTACGAGGTGTGTTTATGAAATACCCGCACAAGTTCTGTAACATCCATGTGTCATGGGTTAACTGTCTGAAAATCCTCATACATGATAAGTAATAAGTGCTGCAGCATCGATTTCATATTCATAACTCTGGTATCATGTAACATTATCGTTACCAACACAACGCCATCGCGCGATATGCGGCCCATTGTCCGAATGACGTTAGGTAAATGTTATGCTCCTTATTGTCCAATGTAAGAAGAACATGCCCATGATTTTATTTCGCGCTCCCACATATAAGTTATTATGTTTCAAAATAAACACAACGGTACTGTATCAATGTGTATGATCACGTGGTACTAACAACAACAACAAGTACTGAAACTTCCAGAATCCATCCGATTCAAAGTAAACTCAAATAATTAATGCTAGCTCTAAATAATTAGAGATAGCACGTAATATTTAGAGCTAGCTCCAAATCATTTGAAGAGCTCTCTAAATCATTTGGAGCTACATGTAGCTCTAAATATTTAATGCTAGCTCTAAATATTTAATGCTCTAAATATTTAATGCTAGCTCTAATCTACATAAACTCAAATAATTAATGCTAGCTCTAAATATCTATCGCTAGCCCTAATTATTGAGGGCTAGCAATAATTATTTGAGTTTATGTAGATGTGGCGCTCCATAGAGTTGAGATTACTACTGTCTGTTTTACGTTCTGAGATTACTAATATGTGTTGAGAAACGTTGGCATCGGGGGATGATTAACGTAGGCGGCTGTGTATAAGACAAATTAACTGATCGCTAGATATCTACTGTCTGTTTCACGAAACCTGCCCAAATATTGCGGCCATATAAACAATGCAAAAACGATATATTTTTTTCGACAATATTAAATGTTAGCAAATGAGTATTCTTTTTATTTTGTGAAATTTGTTCCAATATTGATTCGCCGGATTCATAGCGAATTCCCATTCAGCTACATGCACACTATACTGCATAAACATATTTTCGTCTCGTAACCGGCGCTAGAAATTTGCGCCGGTTACTAGACGAAAATGCATTTATGCGATAGCTCTCATTAGAGGTGCGTGACATCTCGTCAGAAAACCGGGGCATTTTTCGACGTGAAACATTTTACGCCGGTGCGGACTGCAGCACCAGTGATAATGGAGACGCCTTTCTAAATGTAGTATTGTAAAATAAGAGAGGAGCCATACCATTCCAAACTGCTTGGTTCTGTTACATGCGCTGAAGCACGCCCCGGGTCGATTCCCTACATGGTAACTCGTCACGTGTCCCTCCCTAACATCCGACTCGTTCACACAACCTATATAATGAGAGAGTATGCTTGTGCAGTTGGACCGCGCTCGTTAAATATGGCGCTAAATCGACAATAATGTTTTGAGTGTGTACATCTTGGAGTTCCATATGTTTCGGGTCCAAAATATCTGGAACGCAAATTAAAGAAACAAAAATAACTCGAGGCAATTGTATAGAGAATAGTAGGTTAGTGCCGTGAATGGGAAAACATATCTGGCAAGGCTCAGGAAACGGGATGGGCGAGGCTCTGCCGAGCACATCCCGTTTCCGTGCCGCGCCAGATATGTTTTCCCATTCACAGCACTAACCTACTATTCTATTTATCCCGTCAACACCTACAAATGGCTGTAAAATGCAAAAATAATATTGACTGGATATCAAAATTGTTTCACGGCACTGTGCTTCACGGCACATACGCACTGTGTTTACGGGATAAATATATTTACATGTAGAGAGTGATAATTTATTTAGGGCTAGTTCGAATTCATTTGGATTTACTCACACGTTGAATTAACGGACCAATGCTTATACTTACATTAAATATACCTAAAAGTATCAATAAGGAAAAAAGATTGTGTTGGCTCTCTGTTATAACTAATTACCAAGGTCCCTATGTTTTTAATGGGCCGTACTCGGAAGGCCACGAGACTCTCAGAAAACAGTCAACCGATATATATCGTTATCGCCTAATATATTGCAATGCACTGCAGATTATTGCTATACAGTGGAAGCCATCTAAACCGGACACCCTGGAGATCCCATTGTGTTTCATTTAGATGGGTTTAAATGTAATTTATTTCATAGTTATGTCTGTTCACGACTGAAAATGACTGCTTAAATATAGTGGAACCCCTCTAAACCGGACACCCTGGGGACCTCCCATGGTGTCCGGTTTAGAGAGGTTCCACTGTATTTCCGTGAACGAAATGGAAATGTTATTCAGCAAATTATACCGTTCACTGTGGCGTAGCAACACAGTGCAGCATAAAGCCTATGATGCGGAAGACGTGCTTTTAAGTCACAAAGGTTCCCCTCAATCATCTCTAATCGATACCCAGCCATACTATATCACACACCGATAAGCTGATGAGTGCTATAGGAGGCCTCAAAGTATAGGTTACCATACCTGCATAGATTCTCCTATATTTGGCTCACATTTTTGGAGCCTGAATAAATGCAACCTTTATTAAAATTCGGAAATATCAACCAGACCGACGACCATCGGCCTGCTTCTTTACTGTGCTATATATCCCGGGTATAGAAGGTGTTCGAGCCAATTCCCATCCTTAAATATAAGCCGAATCGAGTAAAACGCTAGGTCACAATACAGCAACGTTTTGACAGGACAATGTACACACAAACGTACATGCATACACAAAGTACGTCCTTGCCCACTTTTATGGCACCGTATTTCACCCTGTCTGTATTAGAATAGTGCTGTGCCAATCCCTGTTTTATGACGTGATACCATAAATTGGTGTTTCCTAGCTGCCAAAAAAAGTAAATTGTTTGTTTACATTTTTATTACATAATTATGATTTAACACTGAATATGCCAAGTTTTCTAACTTTTACGCGCTAAACCTGTCCTTCTTTTCTGGCCAAACCATACATATTTGTATTAATCCTGAAGGAAACATTACATCATGGCGCGGATCAACATAGGGCCATACGTTCGGAGTGTCCACCAGGTCAGTAGCCGATTTCATCAAAATTGCAAAGCATGCTTATCTAGCAAAGTATACTTTGAGGGAGTAATCATTTATTTTCCCCGAAATGCATTATTTCATTTAGAACTAACGACTGCATATATTTGATGATTAAAAATATGCAGAATTATTATACTGAATTTATTATATTATCACAGCCAAAATGGCTGTGATAACGTAATAAATTCAATATAATAAAAAATAATAAATATATCCTTATATTGAAAAATTCTCCCTCAATGTATACTTTGCTAGATAAGTATACTTTGCAATGTTCGTAAAATAGGCTACAGAGATTTGACCACATAAGCACTGAACTATTAGCATTGTCCGGCTGATCTGGTGCTTCACTGTTCGCACACTCAATGACATGTTGTGTCAATGCCGGGCACGTGTATTCATTTACATAGTACACAAATATACATATACACACAATGTAACATCTTACTATACATGAATTAAATTACCTTCATATTGAAAAACATGGTTGCTGGCAAAGTAGCCCACCCACACGTTATTTCCCGTTATATTTGGCAGACTTTCGCTTTCGATCGGGAACGAGAACGATTCGTCGTAGACCGAAGAGTACCGAAGGGTGGGTGCGGCTAGCGAGCAGACGTTTCCGGCAGACGACCAATCCGTAGCGGTTTCGATGAATGTGTAAGTCTGTCCTGGAGGAGGAATATAGGAAATTAATATTAAATGTTTGAAATGACCGTGGTCCGAACCGCACATGGTCTGAAACGTCTGTGGACCGAACCGTGTATGGTCAGAAACGTCCGTGGTCCGACACGTACATGGTCTGAAACGTCAGTGGGACAACACATATATGGTCCGAAACGTAACAGGTCCGATACGTCCGTGGTCCGAACCTTCCGAGGCATTTGTCTGAAATACTCGTGTTCCGAAACGTCCGTGGTCCAACACTTATACGGTATGAGGCTTCCGTGGGCCGAAATGTGCGTGGTCCATGAGTCCATGGTCCGAGACGTCAGTGGTTCGGCTCTGAAATAATGTATGAAGTACAATGGGGCATGGTGGTAGGGGGTGGTGCACAGCCTACATGGGAAAATACGCACAGTGGCAGGAATTATACTTGGGTTAGATTAATAACTGATCCCAATTCAATTCGTCATAAATGCAGTTCCCGCCTTCGGAGCTAGGTTAGAAACTTAATTTACGAGTGCGGGAGTTAGACGGTCAATTTTAAATCTCAACATCATGAGCTGTTTGCACACTCCGTCCATTCGGGATGGGAAGTTATTATTGTAAGTAACAGTGAATGGACGGAGCGTGCAAACAGGTCATGATGTGGAGAGGAAGTTATTGGGAGAGTAAGTTATTGGTGTGAGTAAAAGCGACATCAGCATGATTTTAATACATATAATTAGTAATTAGTTCATTGTAATTGACTACCATTACGCGGCCATTTAGATAACATCCATTGTGGAGGAATTTTGAAACGAATATGACATAATTTATATGTTCACCGGAGTGGTGTGAAATGTGCATATTTCATGAGTGTCACTAGGCACGAGTTAAATATGGACATGTATCACTATACGATGAACATGTATGCCATAATGATATTTATTGCAAACTTATGAATGTGCACATGTGAATATAGATACCGGAACTACTGATATTCCACCATGATATTGCAGTTTGGCAGGTGCGCATATGAAGATAGATACCTGAACTACTGATAGCTCACCCGGAATTGTCTATTTCCATTACTGATAACGTATGCCGTTATTTACGTCGTATAGTTATGTATTCGTGGATAGGTATATAATAAACACATTATTATAAGGTTCGACCATGTCCAGCCGTGGGTAAATGTTTGCCGTAACACTCGGAAATTGTTGGACAGCCTACGTCATTGGGGTACAAACAGTTCCTACGGCCTTGGGGTTTAAACAGTTCCCGAGTGCCACGGTAAACGTTTACACACGGCTGGACATGGTCGATCGCTGTTGTTCCATTACCGTCGGAAATATCGTATAAATTGAGCATATATGCAGTACTTTCGGTACTTTCATAATCTTCTCCATTCTAACGCATACATATTCCTGGGCCACAGTGCACGTCGCGTGATGCAGCCGCATCAATTTAAACATGTTAGTGCGACCGTTGTGAACTTGGCTGGTGACGTAATGGCGCGTTCTAGTAATATCGTGAGACACATGCGTTACGTTGGTGTTGGCTTGACCCGAAAAGAGCATTGTCTACAGCCATGGTCAAACAGCACGCGCTGTTTGTTTTAACACGGCTATGAGCGGTGTCGAAAAACGGCAGTCATGTAACAATATATTATATATTATATATCTTTGATGAGAAAGAAGAGCAAATATGTTTCGGTGATAAAAATGCTGTATCTTCAGCTGGTTGAGACAAAATAAATTTACTCCCATACTATCTGTAACATATGTATTACAGACAGTACGGACGTAAATCGGAAGATTACATTTCTGCATCTAATATTCAGCATGGACTTGGTCAATATGTTAATCTATAACAATAAAGGTCATAGGTCACCTGTTGTTAATAGACAGCATCCTCCTAATATAATCAGCACCACGTTAATCCACATTGCCCCTTTCCACCGCCGAGTGTCATCCACATATGTTCACGGATATACTTGGTAAATAACTATAAAGGACACAAGTTGTGTCTGTAATGTCGGCAAACCGTTATAAAGTCAATTTAAATGTGGGTTGAGAAATGGGGCTTATGGATGTTGCGACTAGAGTAGATCCAGATCAGCCTGTGTATCCGCACAGTCTGATCAGGATCTGCACTGTTCAATGAGACACCCTTCATGCGTCTAACAATCAATATAGATTATATATCAGGCGACAGGAGTGTGTATTGAACAAGGAGCTACACTGATCACACATCCAATAAGCCCCAGTTGTCAGTGACAGCCACAAGTTGATCAGGAAGTTATGACGTGTGTGCTGAGTGTGTATCTGCTTCCTACCATATGTGAATTTATTGCATACTATGTACTTTCATTTCAGGGTAATAACATCAGTAATACACCGGTGTAATACATATGTAAATGAGACACTAGTGTAATACATATGTAAATGAGACACTAGTGTAATACATATGTAAATGATACACTAGTGTAATACATATGTAAATGAGACACTATAGTAATGCATATGTAAATGAGACACTAGTGTAATACATATGTAAATGAGACACTATAGTAATGCATATGTAAATGACATATGTATACTATGAAATGAACTATCAATATAGTAAATGACACTTGTACATAGTGTAATACAATATGTAAATGAGACACCAGTGTAATACATATGCAAATGAGACACTAGT
Source organism: Conchocele bisecta (assembly GCA_029237695.1). Classification (NCBI taxonomy): domain Eukaryota; kingdom Metazoa; phylum Mollusca; class Bivalvia; order Lucinida; family Thyasiridae; genus Conchocele; species Conchocele bisecta. Next base: position 10,850 of record JAQRGA010000262.1, read on the forward strand.
GTAATACATATGTAAATGAGACACTAGTGTAATACATATGTAAATGGGACACTAGTGTAATTCATATGTAAATGAGACACTAGTGTAATACATATGTAAATGGGACACTAGTGTAATTCATATGTAAATGAGACACTAATGTAATACATATGTAAGTGAGACACTAGTGTAATGCATATGTAAATGAGACACTAGAGTAATACATATGTAACTGAGACACTAGTGTAATACATATGTAAATGAGACACTAGTGTAATGCATATGTAAATGAGACACTAGAGTAATACATATGTAAATGAGACACTAGTGCAATACATATGTAAATAATACACTAGTGTAATACATATGTAAAAGATACACTAATGTAATACATATGCAAATGAGACACTATTGTAATAAATGTGTAAATGAGAATCTGATGTAATACACATGTAAATGAGACACTAATGTAATACATATGTAAATGAGACACTAGTGTAGTGCATATGTAAATCCGAACGCGGCAGAAAACAAATTTGTGATAAGGACAGCTTCAATATAATGTTGTGTTTATGCCAAAAAAAATAGAATCTGATACATGTATTTGTAATAATTTAATATGGTATTTTTTTAACTTGTTGCCTGATTTCATAAGAAACTCGGCATTGCCTCGTTCCTTATGAAATCAGAAAAACACGTTTAACTCTTTCAACCCCACCGTTCATAATGAAAAATATGCAAAAAACACTATATACAATATACAATACAATATATTTTATTCTCGTATATAACATATATTACATATTTTTAACATAAGAAAATGTAGTACAGTGAGACATGATAAATTAAATTATTTATCGTGTTTGAGGAGCTTAGAATGTGAAACCTGAATGATACGTTGAATGATATTGTATATACATTTTTAAATAAATTACATGTACAAGCGTCAGTGCTTACGGCGATATTGGATAGAAATCACAGTGACGTTCCTGTTTGAATGCCATTGTGTTTGCAGTCCGTTATCGCCCAACCACCACGCGCATTGGACTTTGATTTAGTGTGAGCATTGTGAATGTTCTCGTGCCTATCGCAATAATGAATGTCAAGCACGGAGACCCTTCAGGGGTCTCATTGTTTGCCACTCAAGATTGCCATTGCATTATATCAAATCAGACAATGCATATTTACTATAGTCATGTCGATGTAACTTCTGATAAATAATACTTGCGAAGTTCGCAACCAGTATGGCCCCAGGTCAGTCTGCATACTCGCGCAGGCAGATCAGGGGATATATACTGCCGAATAAACCCGCAAGACCTACATGTACTTGGTAATTATTGCGATTATATTCCATTGTTTACTGTGCGCCTTTTGAAAGCATGGAACAAGAATTTACTAACATTCAATTGTTTGTTCTGTGCTGACATTAACTGATCAAACATATTTATCGTTGGCCAGTGGCAATAATATTTTGCAAAACATTTCTACCGCAAATCGGAGTAATGCGGGCATACAAGTAATAGATGGTATTCATCTTCGATTCTGTGCATGTTACAAAATATACAAAGTCTGTCCTGTTGGCTGTGTTATTGTACCTGCCAGTTTCAATGGCTAATGTGTGCGAGGAAAGTCTAAATCGGCTTAGCGTAGTTTTAAACTTCCTGTTAGCGATATTATCCATGTAAGTCTCTGCATTATTGTTAGATTTGTAACGACAGTACAGTTTCAGTTTGTTTGATTCGTGTATAGATGCATACCAAGTTTGAATGTAGTTGTCGAGTAATCATTGTTTGATCTGGGCGCATGGGATTTCCGTTTCGTCTTGATTTATTCATATGTTTGAAAAACCAATTTCCGTTAATGTTTGTTTTATATGGTGAGCCCAGTTTAAACCACTATATGTTACATTGTTATCTGCATCTTGCTTCAACATAGTGTAAACATTATGCAATAGTGTATCACCTGTTTTTAGAATTGATGACCAGTACCTTAGATCCGTACCCTAACACCGAGCCCACTAAGGCATGAAACAGCTTAAACTGAATGTATCATGTACGGGTAGCGTAACATTAATTAACACTCGTGTCAGATTGTGTAGTGCGTATGTACCATATTCACTGATGCATTTTTGTGTTCTGTTCCAATTACCGTTCTTATAGAACATTATTCCCAGATATTTATATTGATGCACCACTTCTAGTTCATTATCCCCATAGTATAGCTTTGTATTTGTTGCACGACCTCTTTCAAACACCATTATTTTCGTCTTTTGTGTGTTCACTTTCAGATTCGAAGTATCACTGTATATTTTTAGTCTGTTTAGTAACTGTTGTAGTTGGGTTTCACTGTTAGCGAATAGCACAGCGGCATCGGCATATCATAGCATAAATGTGTTGATGTTGTCCAATGTAAACGTATCTCCGGCGGCACCCTCGCGTAGACTATCTGCCATGTCATTGAGGAAGAATATGAATAAAATTCCGGACATCGGATCCCCCTGCTTGACCCCTTCATTGGACATAAAAAAGTAGGAAAGCTTATTTTTAAGCTTCACACAAAGATTCACTTCATTGTACATGGCTCGTATAGATTTTACCATGTGTGAGCTTACCCCTTGTATGTAAAGTTTCTGCCACAGCATCCGCCTGTCAACGTTATCAAACGTCTTTTGATAAATAGTTTCTGCTTGTAGTTCATAACTTTGGAAATTATTGTATGGAATACAAAAATGCAGTCAATTGTAGATTTTTGCTGTCGAAATCCATATTGGCAATTCACAATTTTTTCATTCGATTCAGCCCATTTCGCTAGTCTGTTGTGTATTAACTGTGAGTAGATTTTTGATAATACACTGCTCAGCGCTATTCCCCGGTAGTTGTCCGCATCGTCGATAGATCCCTTCTTGTGGATTGGTGTTATCATCGATTGGCACCAGATTGATGGATAGTGACCGGATTTAAATACCATATTCATAAGTTTCAGTATGTATCGGGAGACAATCTCAGACGTGTGTTTGAATGTCTCTGTCACAAGACCGTCAATTCCGCAAGACTTATTCAATTTCAAAGAGGAAATAACTCGTTGTAATTCAGCAGGCCTTATTTCATTGTCTAATTCCGGTGGCGACCTCAATTCGTCCGCGCCGATATCATTCTCACCAGTATCTTCATTACCGCTAAATAGGTAGAAAAATGATCATAAAAGTATTTTTTCTGATAGTTTACAATCATTTGTATCCCCTTTTTTGTAGAATTTTCGTATGTTTTTCCAAAACGATTTCGGATTGTCTTTTGCTAATTTTGATAGGCGTGTTCCTTCTTTCGATTTATGTACAGCCTTAACCCTTCTGCCTTATTCAACACATTCCCTTTTGTACAAAATTCAGTCTATTAGTATCCGTTCTATCTCGCTGGAACTGTCGTTTCGCCTGGTTCAGCGTTGATTTTGCATTTGTACAATCATCATTATACCAGTCATTTTTGTTTGTGTGTTTTGTGTCACATTCTTGTAAATCACTGTTTTGCCGAAATGTTTCGAGGCAGTATCATATATATCCAGTTGAACAGGCTTGTAACAAGCCGTCTCATCCGAATATGTCGCGAGATTTTCTCATTTTAACTAATAAAATACCCGCTTTCTAACCATTGAATAGCCCCACAAAAACAATATGGAATAATCCATAAATACTCAGATATCTCGGGATAAAATGATTCAATACCATATTAAATCATCGTAAATAGTTATAAATACCATATTAAATCATCACAAATAGTTAATAAATACCATATTAAATCATCACAAATAGTTGCAATATTAAATCAATTGAATTGAATTGAATTGAATTGAATTGAACATAAGGATTTGTGTTATTAACATTTCTAACACTAGATAACTATTTTGTGATGTTTGCATACAATGTAGATCCAGACGAGCCGGCTCGTAACGAGAATCTGCACTTTTTGTAAGTAAAGTTCATATCCTTTATACAGAAAGCATCCATTTTTTATAAATGGACTAGTCTAAAAATCATTTTCTGTTGGATTGGTGGTAAAATTAACATATCACAGTCCATTTCAGTTACATAGTGTTGAAAGAGTTAATGAAATGCGTGTGCTTGTTTCCAGGTTATGGAAAGTTCCAGAACTTCGAGGACAATATCAGTAGGAGCCAGCGCGTGATTGTGGTGCTCAGTGAACATTATAGCACGGGCTGGAATGAGTTTTTCCTTGACCAGGTGAGCCAGTTGGTCATCGAGCGTGAGCTGGTCGAGATAGTCGTGGTGACTCTGGGCGCCTTGCCCATCAACAAGGTGCCGAAACGGCTGCGGGACGTAATGAGACGGCACGAGTTCATCGCTTGGGAAGATAATGAGGAAGCAAGCCAATTATGTCGTGCCGAGCTACAATCTACAAGGACATTCGCCATGTTTTTAAAACTGGGGTTCCACATACCAGGTTATAATTTAGAGAGACACAGTTTTCCTCCATTCATAATAGGTATGACATTTTTTCGGGCAAACTAACAACAACAACAACAACTACTGAAACTTTCAGAAGCCATCCATACGGGGCGACAAGTGGGACATGGCTCAATTTTGTCAACACAATTCATTTTTGTGCCACAAAATTCAATTCTGTGTCACAAAATTCACTTTTGTGCCACAAAACTCAATTCTGTGTCACAAAATTCAATTCTGTGTCACAAAATTCACTTTTGTGCCACAAAATTCACTTTTGTGCAACAAAATTCAATTCTGTGTCACACAATTCAATTCTGTGTAACAAAATTCAATTCTGTGTCACAAAATTCAATTCTGTCAATTCTGTGTAACAAAATTCAATTCTGTGTCACAAAATTCAATTATGCACACGCATGAGAGAAGGACTACCATTGGTCAGAAACTGCACTGGAGAAATGGGTCACGGTCGCCGATCTACACATTCAATGTCAATGATTCACTTCTCATTGTGCCGATGATTCATTTCTCATTCTGCCATTTTACTTCAACTATCTCCAAACAGTCAAACGTTGACAAACCCATTCGTATTTAAACTCATTTTCGTTATAATTGTACACATAATGCATGTACATGTAGATCTCCCGCGAGTAATGACGTCATTTATTGTGTATCGCAAGGTACATCTGCCCCAGTTAAATCAATAATACACGCGCTGTGGCCTGTGTTCTGACTGCTGTCTTTGTTCATAAACAGAATGTGTGTATTGGGCCATTTGAGGAAACCATTTGTAGTATTTGTGTAGATACCATGGATACTAAGATGGTGTATACTGTAAATAATGCATGTAGACACATAGTTGCGAACACGTAACTTCGCAACTAGTAGACACAGATCCAATACCATTTCTTTCACAAGGTTAGATCTACTGTTAGAATACGACGTCATCTAATGTCATTTTCGAGCATGAAACGTTACCTGATAAATAGAATACTAGGCTAGTGTATTTTAATATCAAGTTTATCAGGCTCGGCTCGGAAACGGTAGGAATTCCTCGGCAAGCCTCGGAATTTCTACGCGTTTCCTAGCCTTGAACCTGCTTAAACTTGATAATCAAAAATACAAACTAGCCTGGTATTCTCTATATATGGGCATGCTCTGAGGTCTAGCTATGTCCCGGCTACTTTATGTTTGACCCTGTTTACATAATTGAGGGAAAATTCTGAATATTTTTCTTATTTCACCTTCAAAGTATATATGCTTATATGGTGTGACCACTCATTTGTAATCATAATATAACCAAAATAACTGTCCATAAAGAAGTATAATATTGATATGTTGGGTTATATTTTCGCATTGAAATATTTAAACCTGCAAGTGTACTCCACCATCTAGTATAATGGACTAAGATCGATCTCAACCAATCAACGTAGAGATGACATAGACTATCCTACGCAAAGTAATTTTTGTGGACAAAAATGAATTCTGTCCCACAAAACTGAATTTTCTTCACAAAACTCAATTCTGTCTTACAAAATTGAATCCTTTATAACAAAAATGAATTTTGTATACGAAACGTATGCAGAATTGAATTTTGTGACACAGAATTGAATTTTGTGACACAGAATTGAATTTTGTGATTTTTAGTGTTACACAACTCAATTTTGTACACATAATTAACCTGTCCTGCATAGCGCCCCGTAATCCGTGCGTATTCTTTTATTTTGTCCTCATTATGTAACGGATTTTGATTAAATATGGCGCATCAAACGCGTCTTGTTAAGCTGCATTTGGTGG